>QFET01019825.1:0-26535 GCA_003316355.1 Tuber calosporum | reverse complement strand
TTGGATTCCATTACTTGTTTTGTTAGCTCCATCCTGTCGCTTTTAACCCTCTGTTTTTTGGAATATGGTTACCTTGGTATGCTGCCTCTGTTAGCATGTTTGTTGGACAGGATGTTTGCGCTTTTGTTTAGTTTTCCTAGCTACAATCTTTTGTATTTGAAGAGCCTACAATCCCTTAAGGATTCGGACTCTCAAGCCTCACAGGACTATCATCTTTAATACTACAAGTTGAACGATCACTCTATTTATTTCCATACCTTTTACTTTGTCTATTGAAGGTCTATCCATCGACACTTCTCCCCCTATCCTAATAGTATCTCCAGATTCCCTTTGGGATTCTCGAGATACTTGGGAGTAGGATACACCTATGAAGCAAGCTATCAAGGTGCTAATATCAGAAGCGAAATTGTCCGCATTACCCATAAACTAATGGCACATATGGGTTGGCAGAAGAGTTTTGAATATGCTTCAAGACACTTCTACTGGCTCTCCATAAGGAACGATTTCAAAGACTATGTCCTCAGATGCCACCTACACCAGCTCAACAAGCAACCTACTACTGTGCCTGAAGGATCAGTCACCCCCCTCCCTGTCCTCAGGCAGCTATTCTCTTCCCTTGTAATCGACTTTCCAGGACCCTTCCATAGCGATTCCAAGCTTGAAATCATCCTGGTTGTCCTGGATTGATTGAGTGGCTTTATCTACCTCATACCAGTATCCCAGACTATAACACTTATCGAAACAGTACACAATCTCATTGAACGAGTCTTCTTCATTGATGATTTCCCTACCTCCCTAGTCTCTGATAGAGACCCCAAGTTTACCTCACGATTTTGGACACAGCTTATGGCGAATCTTAATGTTGGTCTCAACATGGCTACAGCTTATCATCACCAGACCAATGGACAGACTGGCGCAGAATCAGAACTGTTCGCCAATCCCTTAGGAACTATGTCAACCCTAATGGAACCAAGTGGGTTCGCCAGCTACCGCATGTCCAGACTGCAATCAATGTAGCTCCCAGCGATAGCACAGAACTGTCCCCCTTTGAAAACACCTTTGGCAGACTACCAAACCTTCTCCCCAGTGTCAGAGTTATCCTTACTTCAGTACCTGCAGCAGACAAGATTGGTTCACAGATCATGAAGAATCAACAACTTTCTAGAGATGCACTTAAGAAGGCCAGAGCACACCAAACCACCTCCTGCCAAAACAGAAGAAGGGATGGACCCTCAATCATCCCCAATGAAACTGAAGTTATCCTCAAGTCAGCACCCTATATCCATAAGGTTGGACGAAATCACAAGTTATTTGGACCATGGTTAGGACCCTTCTCAGTGAGTGAAGGACCTGACAGACATAACAACTACAAACTCATACTCCCTCCAGTGATGGCAGAAATCCACCCATGGATCCATCGCAGACATCTTTGCATTTACCTAAAACCCAACCCCTTCGGCTTCCCAGGAACACCTGAATCTATATCCAAAGAGCCAGTCTCCATTGATGCCAGTAGACAAGTGCTTTGGGAAATCGAGTGGATACTCAAAGATCGAATCTATAGCAGAAAAAGACAGTTCTTGATCCATTGGAAAGGCTATGCCATAATTGAAGCAACATGGGAACCCCTCTACAACCTAGAAGGCGCCAGCACCCTCATCAGATCCTACTGGTTCAATGCCTACAATGAATCTATACGTTTTAGACTCCCTTGGTCCCATAGCAAGACTTTCTCTGCCTGGACACTTCATAAACCAGACTATGCACCCATCTCACCTGAGCTTGACCCTGATGGATTTTGGAAACCTCTCCAGGACTCAGACTACTCAGAATCCGATACCAGCACAACACTCTCCACCTTGGATGAATCTGAGAGGGAAGGCTAACTGCTTTATGGTATTGTCTTCACTACTATGGGGCTTATAAAGGTGTAAAGTCCTGACACTAGTGATGGATAATATGTTTCTGATTAAGTTATATATTTTGAAATTGAGTGGAATGCTCCAAAGGCGGGTTGCTCATTAAGCCCTTTAGGATATTCCTAATTGTTTTGTCTCTTTTATTTATTTTAAGGGGAATGTAACGGAATCCTACTGTGTTTCTACTTTTACTACTAACTTGATGTTGCTTATTACTTCTTTGAGTTTATACCTGATAAGCAATACTATTTGGTTGTCCCTTCCTTCTTTGTTATGACTTCCTAACTAGTTATGCTTTCCTTGTTTCGCTTATCACTACCCCTCCTTACTTATACCCATTTGGGTATCACTATCCTCCTGCTAGACCTATTTGATTTGTATAGTATTAGCGATCTCTTGTTTCTTTTTGTTTGGATTCCATTACTTGTTTTGTTAGCTCTATCCTGTCGCTTTTAACCCTCTGTTTTCGGAATATGGTTACCTTATTATGCTGCCTCAGTTAGCATATTGTTGGACAGGATGTTTGCACTTTTGTTTAGTTTTTCTAGCTACAAACCTTTGTATTTATAGAGCCTGCAATCTCTTAAGGATACGGACTCTCAAGCCTCACAGAACTATCATCTTTAATACTACAAGTTGAATAGTCACTCTATTAGTTCCATACCTTTTACCTTGTCTATTGAAGACCTATCCATTAACGCTTCTCCCCCTATCCTAATAGTATCTTCAGAGTCCCTTTGGGATTCTCGAGATACTTGGGACTAGGTTACAGATACCATCAGTTCTTGGCCCTTGGACTTTTTTCTAATAAGATGCTTATCCTGGTAGACCCATCAGTGATAAACACCATCGTTTGAATGAAATATGCATTATTCATGCGTACATGGAATCAATAAGTACTTGCCAGCAGGCAATGGAGTATTATTTAACACCCCAGATAGGGTCCATTTAGGCATACGGTATTCAGCTGCTTCCACTGGGGAAGAAAGCATTGCTGACGATAGAAACTAACATCTGGCTTTTCGTAACTATTGATATACACCTCCTTTCTTACTTCCTTCTATTTGAATCCTAGTTTTTTCAACCATTTGATCACCCTTACAGCAGTTAAGCTCTTTTGACCACCTGTGTACTTCGTAATAAGAGCTTGATAAATACAGGATACTCGCCACTGTGTAGATTGCTGACTTATTTGTATAGTCCAATATTCAGTAATTGTTCTGGCTAGCCCTAGTCTTGATATATTTAATCAATTTGTCCTTATTTTATTAGTTTTTAAATCCTATCATTTATATATCAAAATAACAAGTATTTCCTTTCTCCTGCACTCTCCTAATACTCCCTTACTGCAATGAGAGTCCCTTCATCATTCACATACTTTGCGACTTTGCATTCTTTCTTTGGCTTAATGCAATTGTCTGAGGTTTTATCCACCTCTTTTACCACTGAATAATATTTTCAGCCACATGCTTACTTTTACACGTGCCAGAAGCTATATTCAGTGCAGCAATCTTGCGAGGCATATTGGGATACTTTAACTGCCAGTTCATAAACTGGAGTACAGGGTGGTACCGCTCAATATCGGTAGCCCAGCTGAGAAGCTTCTTTTTGCATTTTAGAACCCTTCGTATATCGAATACTCCTTGTATTTGATAGCCAGTATTAACACAATAAATTTCTAATATAGTTGTAAAATAAACTTTATACTATCATCCCTTTTTTAAAACAATAGCCCGCTTCTCCTTACCTACCCTAGGCCACTTTTGCTCCACCTCACTTTCAATATTCTCCCAAGTATTTTCCAAACCTTCATTCTCTGTCTCTGCTCTGTCTAGCTGCTCTAGCATGAGATTGGATTTCTCCTTTTGTGCTCGTCTCTAAAGTGTACTTCTTGAAGGTCCTTTTCTGGTCGTTGGATAGTGGGCTGAATTATAAGCTAGCGGCTTACTTCTCAGAGGTAATGCGAAATCCGTATGATTGGAGGGACTGGATTCTTGGACTTCAGAACTAATATTTCTTGGAACCTTTAGGGAGCGACCTCCATGAATTCTAATTTTTGGTAAACACTTGCGATTCTTGTTGACTTACGGCATGATGCTGGTGCTTTGAAATTGTAATCAATAGTTGTAGTTGAGACTTGAAAATTTGTTTCCTCTTCTAAGTTCCTACTTATTTTGTCTCTACAGTATTTTTCAGCATGGTACTAAGTATATTCTGTTCCTTGTTTCACTCTCACTAAAGATTTCATGTTTTGTTCAGGATATCTTCTTTCAAATAAAACTTTATAATTTAAAAAAAAGTATTTGTCTTTTCTCTTTAGGATTCTCTTTTCCTCAGTGTTTTTTTTTTTTCAAAATGCCTTGGTATGGATAACTAATTCCACCTCAGGTTTTGCCTGTTTTGAGGACCACGTGTGGGCCTTTTTTCACTAGAGTGATCTAGAGAATATATACGGCTATGGTTCCGAACTTCATTGTACATATTTTGTTTTGCCAAGCCGTCCCCTGTTCCAAATTATTTGGTGAACAGTTATGACCTCAGGAACCATACTCAGAAAATATAATTTTTGTACTAACAACCTCTGTAGAACATTTTTTGTGAAGAAAACTGAGATTTTGAAAAATATACTTTTTGCCATGTAAAATAAGTTTAGCTTTCTGAGTTTTAATTGAATCAAGAATTATTGTCCAAAGGTCTCTCCTTGTTTCCACATTTTAGTTTGAAGTTGGTTACACTAAATTTTTACTACGCAGTTTCCAATATGGCTGTTACATGCTACCAATATAGGTTGCTTACATAATACAAGCAATATGTGATGATGGAAGTATTACAACTCGAACAGGTATAAAAATATAACAAAAGTGATGATTTTGCTCTTAGTTTAGTTAAATTATTAATTAAGTATTGACTTATCTCTGATTAGGTATTTTTCTTAGTAAATTCGATATTATTATACACATATAAGATTGACTTCATGTAAGAGTATTACATTTCTGAAATATAGAGAATGAGAACAGCAATCCTAGAATCTTTCTAGATAACTGCAACAATGTCACAAATACTACTATCATCAAATGAGTCAGCTACTAGCTGTATTTCTCAAACAAGCGAAGAATATGAATAGGTAAATGATACTGAAGTTGAGTATATCTTAGAAGATGATCAGATAGAAAGTATGGATGGTATGTGTGGTCCAGTTTGAAGATTAATATTAGATATGGAAAAATAAACTTTATCCTAATTGTGTTGATTTTTGCTGATGACTGTAGAGATATAGGGACCAAAAGTGATATTTCTAATGAGGAAATGATTAAAGGTTATGTTAAGAGATATGGCTCAAAGCATTTGGATAAGTACACAGTCCACCTTTCAAATATTGACAAGGCTTGTTCCTGTAAGAGAGAATGCCCTTAGTAGGCTTCTTATGAGCAATAGTTTACCAGGATGAAGACCAATTGTGTATTGGAAATCAAACAGTATAAACTATTAGCAAGTTATCTTATGGCAAGTACAATGGCATTTGCAAAGCCACATGGAACTAAGAAATACAATAAGAGATTATTTCTGGAGATAGAAGATGGTGAGCAAGGTCCAAGCAAGCGTATGAGGCGAAACAAATATCTTGTTCCCTTTATTGGTCAAGTATGTTGTTCCTTTTTCTGCTTGTACTGGATACTAGAAAAGTATCAAGTAAGTGCATTATTAGGGAATTTGAAATTGGGAAAGTCATTCTGCCCTCCAATTCATAAGTACACAGGGCAATCTGCCAATAGATGCTTGTCTAAAGAGACAAGAGATGATATGAAAAGTTTTCTTAAACATATTGAAATAGATTATGGGGAGCCTGTAGCGACAAGATCCTATAGGCAATATAAACAGGATGGAACTATGATTACCAGAGTGGAACTTGATAATCAAATTTTACTCCCTTCATTCTTCTCTTTACGTATTCTGCATACTAAACAAAAAGGAGGAGAGTCTAGTACTATTAATCTCTCTAACTAGCTTTCGCCGGTATTGGAAAACCAGGCCTAGATTTAAGCAGCTACGTATCAGAACCCCTACTAAAGATATTTATGATCATTGTACCATACTAAAAAGAAAGCTAAAGTCCTATGAGGGGAAGAACAGAATACATAGTAGAGTTGAAGTGGATAAGAGGGTGAATCAAACACAAAGCGAGCTTGATCAACATGGTAAGGAGTATCGTGAGTGTAGAGACTTCTATGACAGTAAGATCTTGCAAGCAACCTCCTATTCACAAGATACAGCCTGTAATTCATTTGACTTCCAACCGGTAGATGAGATACCAAAGCTTCCTCAACAGCCTGGCCAATGGTACTTCTTTTCCCCATTCAAGTTGTATTCCTTTGGAATTGTAGATGAGAATAAACATCATAATAAGGATTACCACCTGCTATATACAGAGGCACAGCATCCAAAAGGTCATAACCAGGTAATTTCCCTATTTCGCTATCTTTTGACATCTGGTGGCCGAATCAAGCCTCTTATTTATCTTTGGGCCGATAATTATGGTGGTCAAAATAAGAATAAGGCAATGATATCCTATCTCTGCTGGTTAGTTCAGCAGGGGTAGACAGATAGTATTGAATTATGCTTTCAGGTCAAGGGCCATACCAAGAACTCTGTTGATCGTGGATTTAGAACAGCTAAGGACAAGGCATCTAGTAGAGATATCTGGACACTAACTGACTATATTACAGCAGTGGAAAGCTCAACAACTAATGATACTATTGAACCAATTAACATATTTGATGAAGAGGCAGATCACGGTGTATTTTTTGATTGGGAAGAATCATTAAGTTTACTCTTTAAGCCTGTTAAAGGAATTCAAGTCTTTAACAACTTCCTTTTTCTAAATGAGTTTTCAGGAAGTGTACTGGCAAAAAAAATGCTATTAGATAAGTGGCAGAGATTTGATCTTGCTAAGCAAGGGATAACACTAGACCAGATTAGTACTATGTCACCGAAGGAGCTTCAACCTATTGGTTTGAAGCGAGATGTGCCTTTTTTTTTTGATATGTGGAATAGGTACAGCTCCTATGCTCCTAAGCATATTAAATCTACATGGCTTTATACTGAGCCCTCAGCTGAAACTATCAAACAAGCTCTGACAGTTAAAACAGGAAGAAGCAAGCAATCAGGTAATGTCAATGTATCCCACTCTTTAATAAATGAAACTATTATAGAAGCAGAAGTAAATAAGAGCAGTGAGGATGTAGTATTGCTAGGTAACAAAGAAGCAGTTTTAACTAATGTGCCAAAGTGGAGAGGTCAGCCAGTGGATCAAAAAAAAAAAGGCACAAAAAACTATCTAATTAAAGTCTTGTTAGGATTTTAAATTCATAGCCCAGGAGCATTATTACGGAACAAAGTTTTAAGGGTCTTTAATTAATATTTGAGTTTTTTTTTAATGTCTAGTAGTTTTTCACAAGATGTGTTATGATAAAAGTGACTCTATCTTCAAACATGTTTCATGGGTCATTCTGGTTGCCATGAACTTTCCCACTTTCAACAAACTTACCTGACATTTGGATTTTAATTGGCACAGACTCATATATTGATATTTCTTCTAGTGACCAAGGCTCAATACAAAACTTGTTAACATCGTGAAGTAATACATGTGGAATCACACAAGCTTATAGCTTATGCCAGCCTCCTCGACAAGCCAATATTAGAACCTCGTCTACATAACTTTATCTCCTGTATTGAAACCATCCTTCCCGGCTGCCTTCCGGAAATTGAATTCCCACTGAACTTCTATGAATGCACCTGGTTCACCGATTGTAACCTACTCCCAAGTATCTCGAGAATCCCAAATGGACTCTGAAGATACTATTAGGATAGGGGGAGAAGCGTCGATGGATTGGTCTTCAATAGACATGGTAAAAGGTATGGAACTAATAGAGTGACCGTTCAACTTGTAGTATTAAGGATGATACTCATTTGAGGCTTGAGAGTACGAATCCTTAAGGGATTGCAGGCTCAATAAATACAAAAGATTGAAGCTAGGAAAACTAAACAAAAGTGCAAACATCCTGTCCAACAAATATGCAAATAGAGCCAGCATAATAAGGTAACTTTATTCTGAAAACAGAGTGTTAAAAGCGACAGGATGGAGCTAACAAAACAATTAATGGAATCCAAAGAGGAAGGAACAAGAGATTGCTAATACTATACAAATCCAATAGCTATAGCAAGAGTATAGCGATACCCAAATAGGTAGAAGCAAGGAGGGGTAGTGATAAGTGAAACAAGGAATGAATAACTAGTTAGGAAGTCTTAACCAAGTAGGAAAGGACAACTAAATAGTAGCGCTTATCAGATATAAACCCAAATAAGTAATAACCAACATCAAGTCAGTAGTAATAGTAGAAACATAGTAGGATTCAGTTACACTGATCCTAAGTTAGTCCTGACACTACAACATTTCTCCAAAATCTATAAAGAATTATACAGGGAATCATACAGGGAATCCTTCTAGTGGCATACCCT
The DNA here is from genome assembly GCA_003316355.1 of Tuber calosporum. Taxonomy (NCBI): domain Eukaryota; kingdom Fungi; phylum Ascomycota; class Pezizomycetes; order Pezizales; family Tuberaceae; genus Tuber; species Tuber calosporum. The sequence continues at coordinate 18,100 of QFET01019825.1, read as the reverse complement.
GATTGAATACGACAGCAAGGGAAGTAGAACCTCCAGTTAGTTCTATGGGAACATATCTTCTACACCCTGACTGTGGGGATTCTGGAAATATCTCAACTCCCATTAATCCATCTATTCTCGACAACAGACTGTTGATACCGACAAGGCTATATCGGACATCGAAGAAGTCTCACTGGTAGGAAGTGACCATGTACCTGGACACTCCAGATCACCTTTGGCTCTCCACCACCTCTCACAACCTAGTGGAGTGAGAAAATCAGCCCCACGATCTCCTTCAAGTACTCTTAGCCCTCTGGATACCAGAATCCCTGCCTTGGAAAATTGGCAGAACATATTTGACAAGTGATGAGATATTTTGACCAAACCCTACATGTATCTGTCAACAATACTTATTTGGCATAAAATGAACTGTCTAGTCAAGCGCAGGTTCAGGCAGACCAACTTCAGCACTATTCAGACTGTATCGCACAGGGTGAACAAATGATGGGGGAAGAAGTCAGACAGGCCCACCCAGGGTGGAGATGCTGGCAGCAAAAACAGTTACTCTCCAAACAGCAACAACTGAAAGGCTTTAAGCCAAGTTATAACCTCAGGAACAAAGGACTATACACTATGAGGTAGTAAGTACTCAACTTCAGGCTAACATTAGTGGCACAGGGCAGGACTCTCTTAACCGAGATTGCTAATTGGAAGAAGTATAGCCCACCAAAGAGACGAGCTTTTCCAGAGCCAGGTTGCCCCAAAAGAAGATCATGAGCAGACCAGACTGGAGCTAACAGAACTCCACTAGTAATTCAACTAAGAACACATTCAGAAGGATGCGAATGAGAAATGGCAGAATACAACGTTAGATTAAACGAGACGTATGTTGGCGTGAATAAGCCAGGCAGTAAAGAAACAACAAGTTGCCATATACCCAATGAGTGTGTGGGAAACAGTGGCACCACTACCAGTAGAAACTCCAGGCTTAGATAAACAGACCACAGCTGATGGAAGGGAAGAATTTTGGTTTATCCCTTCTAGAGATTAGGGATAGGTAGTAGATCGCGGCCAAAGAAATAGTTATGGAGGAAAAGAAACACTACCGCCTACCTCAGCAAGTGCGCCTAACCCTGGAGACGATGACCCAGGCTGAAGAGATAGAGGTGCCCCCTACTGAAGATATGGCGTGCCATCCAGTATGCCTTTGCCTAGTCGAAAATTTAAATCTGAAGCCGAATTGGGTGGACAGACTAGGGCAAGTATTACGCATAACGCCAGGGTGGCAGGCGGAACCACCATTTAAGTTTGAGAAAAAAACCTACTTATGATGTACGAGTATGATTACTAAATTGCAAAGACTATTTTCGAAGAATTCTATGGCAATTGACGGATTATAAAGAAGGCATCAAGTATGCGTAAGGAAGGAATAAGGGAAGTGAGGTGGTTCTTTTCACAGTAACTTAGCAAAAGAAGATGCCAAGGGACCTTGGATTCCCAAAATATGAAGGATATGATTTTTGGGTTACCTTTTGAGTAGAAGTTACAGAACGATTCTAGCTACTTCATAAAGCTCAAAAAGCCTGGACTGAGTAGGAAAAGGTGGACTATAGAGGACACATAGAGAAATATCTCCTCACTATAGAAAAATATACGGTCGAAGCTGAAGTCCTAGGTATCGCTTGGAGAACCCTGATTCAGCAGCTACTCCCTATTGAGTCCATGCATAGGCTATCATGTAATAATCATAATTTAGATAGCAAATTGATCAAGGCAGTCCACAGGGTTACAAAAGCAGAAGAATTATTCAAGGAACAACAATGGTTATTCAGAAAAAACAATCAGGGAAAAGGGGACCCACAGAAAAGGGAACGAGAGGAGAAATCTAAGTCCTGCTAAAATACTGCTGGAAATAAAAAATAGAGGACTTACCCGGCGGCTGAAAATGCTGCTTCCAAATTGAAGAAGCAAGTAGCAAAAGGGAAAAAAGCCCTCTGAAGGAAAGGTTGAGCACAAAAATTGGGTTGAAGCTCATAAAGGAATCCCTAAGGACAAAATTGATGAATGAAAGAAGGTCAATCAATACACAGGTTCCACTTTGGCCAACCATACTTGGAAATTCTAGTGAAAACAGGCCCAGGTATCAGTTATAGGACAACGAAGGGGACATTTAAACCCCCCAACCAGAGGCCCATGGCAACAATAGCGCCAAAGGGGCAAAGAACACCTTTGACAAGTGTGAACCAAGTCAACCCACATAGAATTAGGGAACTGGATGACATGGATGAAACCTAATATAGGTTTACAGGCACTGGAGGTGACAGCGGCCACTTACTCCGTTAAGGACCCCTTTCCAAAACTAATTTTAATACGGGGTTCAAGCTCTGGAAGGTCCTACTATCAGCTTTTCCGCACTTTTCCTTGTGAAACTCAAAAGCCAGGCCAGAGTTACGAAAAGATATCCAGACCTAAAGGAGTAATGCAGACCTATGAAAGATAGGCGAGCAAGAAGCGATTAACTTGGACGGCAGCTCCTGGTAGTCTGGGACTAACTCTGAGGAACTCAAACTCAAAAAGAAGAAAGTGGTGTACAATGTTTAATATATATTGGATCTCAGTACAGAAGACAGTCAATTAAACCCATCTCCTTACAAAGTCCTAAATCCCTATGAAAGCTTCAAGGAAGAGTGGACTTACCAGTGTTAACAAAGGACCCCTTATGAATGACAAGGGGTAACAAGTCTAGCATGGATCATAAGAATCCACCCAGTACCAAACTGTAATTAAGTCTTAGCTGGACTACGGAATAATTTAACAAACAGAACAGGATTCCAAACATCAAGAAAAAAGACCTTGGAATGGAATGAGAAACTATGGGTACCTAATACACACGCTGAAAGGAGCGGGATAAATCCGTCCCGAACATGGACTCCGCCTCTATGGACAGGTCAGGCACAATAGACTCGTGTGGTACTCAAGGCGAAGCACGAACTATCCCTTAAGCATACAAGAGCTGACTATCACCTGGTGATACTAGTTTGGCTCCAGTTAGGCAAAGGCAGGTACCAGGGCAAAGGTCAGGTATTAGGGAACCCTTTGGCAAGAGGTAAAGACTGCTAGTAGTGAGCTGCACAGTACACCAAGAACAAAGATTTGAGTTTGTCTAAGGAGGCTTCAGTAGCCGAAACTATGGAGGCATGGTAACAAACACCCTAGTTACCAGACACACGAAAATCTTATACAAAAGACCTGAACAAGCCCTATGTGGCCATAACACAGGACACAAGACAGAAGCACCTGCCCCGCCATATTATTCATGTCCTAAAGGCCAAGGAACTTTAGAAGCCAATCGGGAACAGAACCAAATTCGCATTCTACTAGACTCCAGATCTAATATCTTCTTAATTAACCAATTACTGGTTCACAAACATCATCTATCGTACCATACATGTGCACATAGCTAGGATATCTTTACCTTCATATGAACTGCTGCATCTAATGGGGGAAAACATTATACACATCCAATCCAGTTGCAAATCAGTAGTAATTCCCACGTATCCAATATTTCCTGCAAAATTTCCAATACTGGCAAATATGATCTTATCATCCCATTTGGATTGTGGCATACAGAACACCCCACAAGCCACCTTGAGCATGGGCAAAGATGGGTGTTTAAAGAGGAAAAATGTCAGAGTCATGTCAAAGATGAAGGCATGGAAATGACATTTGAATAGGATGAAACTGTGGCCTATGATCCTGATGCCCGGTATATAGGAGGAATTAAGGATTCATCCACTACACTTTCAGACATGACTAGGCTCAGCGAAATCCCTTTGGATCACCATGACTTCAAAATAGTTTTCGCACAGGAAACAGCAGAGAAACTAGTTAGCTGAAGAACCTTCAACCCATCCGATCAATTTAATACCTAGCGCAGTACTGCCATGGGGCCCATTATACCCTATCTCTGCCCAACAGCTAGATTTGCTAAGCAAATACCTGCAAAAAATGTTGGATCAGGGAAAGATTTTAGAAAGCAAATCTCCTGCTGAGGTTCTAAATCTATTTGTCCCAAACCTGACTGTTCAAGGAGGCTCTGTGTCGAATACTGACAGTTAAACAAACTAATAGTGGCCAACAAATACCCGCTGACCCTGATGAGCGAGGTTCATGACCCGGTGGCTGGGGCCCAAATATTTACTAAACTGGACTTGAAAGATGGATATCTCCTCTTGAGAATCAAGGAAGGAGATGAGTGGAAAACAGCATTCTGCACCCGATATGGGCACTTTTAATACAAACTAAGACTATTCAGGCTAGGAAATACCCCTGCAACATTTCAGGCCATGATGAAAAATATTCTGCGGGAACATTTAGATAATGGGTTGGTAGTATACCTTGATGACATCCTTATTTACTCCAAAACAGTGAAGGAACATATCAAGTTGGTAAAAAAGGTTCTTTCTTTGTTGGAAGAGTATGATCTGGCAGTCTCAATCTCTAACTCTGTATTTCACTTGGACACAAGAGTAGTTTTGAGATATATTGTGGCAATTGAGGGAGTCATAATGAGCGAAAGAAAAGTTGCAAGTATCAAGAATTTGAAGGCACCGAGATCTGTAATCGAGGTGCAATTATTCATTAGCTTTGCCAATTTTTACCAACCTTTCATTGATGATTTCTCAAAAATCAGTAAACCTATTACAGAATCGTTGAAAGGCGACCTGAGTAAGTTTAACAGGTGAATAGAAAAAAATTGAGGCATTTGAGGAACTCAAGCGAAGGTTTATCTCAGCCTCAATACTCTGTCATTTTTACCCTGATAGAGAAACAATAGTAGAAATCCATGCTAGCTACTTTGTGCTAGGCTGTGTCCTCACACAGTTCACTGAAAAAAAAACTGCATCTAGTTGCATTTTATTCCGGGACACTGAGCCCTGCTGAACGAAATTATGAGATCTGTGATAAGGAACTTCTATCAATTCTAGAAGTATTCAAGGAAGGGAAATTGTACCTGATAGAAACCGAGCAACCAGTAACTGTCTATATGGATCATCAAAACCTAGAGAATTTCCTTACAACCAAGGTATTGAATTCACGACACATACGGTAGGCTAAACACGGGCGATCTACATTTTTCAGATTATCTATCAACCAGGAGAAGGAGTGGGAAAGCCAGAGGCATTAAGCCGATAGCCGGAGTACTGTCCTCAGGAGTTATCCGTGCATAGCGAACAGTCAATACTATAGCCTTCCCATTTTCAAATCACAATAGTGCATTTGGGTCAATTAGGTCTAGAGGAAGTAGTAATCGGCAGGTAGACTACAGGTTCCTTATGGGTAAAATTGATATCATCAGCAGCACAGATGTCCACAAAAGGCTTCAGATGTGCAGTAGGGCATGAGCTCTATAGAATAAGTGATTTAGTAATACCGGCTAATGGACAACTGCTGGCAGAAACAGGAATTGTAATCAGATTGCCCACTAGAACATATGCTCGGTTAGCATCAAGAAGTGGAATGGCAGCCATTTATGGGAGTAGCACCAGCAGGGGTGTAATCGATGCTGATTAAACTGGAGATGTCAAGGTGATCATAATTAAGTATAGCAAAAGAGATTGCCAGGTCCGAAAAGGAGACCGATAAGCACAGATGATTATTGTCAATATAAACTGTTGAAATTCTTCAATTTGTTTCATATGTATATTTCCTATGGCAATATTGCTTATATCTCTGCTTGGCTTTTTCTAGTATATTTAGGAAAACTACAGACAATACTAGAACTAGAGTATATCATATTTTCGGTTATATTTCATGATAATGATTGAGAAATAATGTGTATATTTCTTACTTTGTATCCGGGATTTCTTGGTTAACTTTCTATATATAGTGATCTTTTACCAGTCATGTATCATGTGTTATCTTGCAGTTTATTTCATGCACACCACTTCAGATTATGCATATTTATTGGGATTTCCTTAGTAGTTTTCAGAGTCAAACATGTTCGCCCTTATATTTCTTACAATGTTTTTCCTATTTTGTTACTGAGTAAAAGGAGGATACGAACCTGTATAAATAGCTGGTTGCCGCCTACTTTATTTAGTTAATCAAGGACAAGAACTCCCAATCTACCTTCATACTACAATCCTCCTCACAAGTGTACACACAGTATCCTCTTATCACTGTGAAGTATTTTCGTACTCATGCTATAATTCGTGCCAATAGAGAAAATTTTAATAGGCTAGAAGCCCGGTACACCGATAGCTATACGACTTACCTCTACATACTACAAACACCTACCACCTTTACCTTGAAACAAATTCCTCTCGAAATGAAATAAACAAACGTTCACTTCCAAAAATATTCCATGTAATATCGAATTATTTCCTGGAAACGAAAGGAAACATCCTCAGTTGAAATGAAACATCGCCTGAAAAGAAACATTCTTGGCGAAAGTACCCAGAAATCTCTTGGCACTCATAGCCAATCCCTGGTTTTCAGCTCCCTTAAAACCGAGTGCTTACTAAAGTGCATTTTTCGCAACCCCAACTACTTGCAAGTGCAAATCAAAGTCCTGGTACTTAGCAACCCAAGTCACATTGCCTTTACTGAGCATAAATTGCCACGGCAGAAACTACTGTTCCTTCTCCTCCTCTTGCAGAGACACACTGCACCTCCAACGAGTTTATATACCAAAATTCCAAAAGAGGTTGGGCCCCTAATAACAAGCTAAGTTCTACCAAAAAGCTTACTGGGCAATATAACTATCGAACCTGGCGTGATATCTTGGAATATGTCCTTATATTGTTTAACTGCTTGGATATAGTAACAGAGAAAGAGTGACTCCCAGAGCCAGAAGTGGATGAAGATGGAAATAATAACTTTCAAAAAATATATGAAATTCGCGATTGCTACCAATGGGCCTCTGCCTACTTCCTTGAAATGATTTATCCCTAATGGCTTATTTTGTTGGCCACCCACAAAACATCCCCAGCCATTTGGAAAGCTTTCCTAGATAAATTTGCTAGAGAAAATACCACCTCCTTCTTTGAACAGCTCAACACTGTCCACGATACCAAGTACGATACCTCTGCACCCATTGCAGACCATATTAACAAGTACGAGACCCTCTAGAAACAAATGCAAGATCGTTGCTGCTGCTCCTCTGCTGATGACCAATACCCTCTACCATTTATATACAATTCGGTATTTGAGTAACCTGAAGCCAAAACAGGAGTTCTGCTCCGCTCTGTTCCCGAATCGATATGTAATATCTTCGACAACGTCCAAACTACGGAGGACCTTGCCTACAATCATGTCTACAATAAGTTGTTGGACATGAGACCCTCGGTTAGCCCTGAGGACGACAAAGCGTATAAAAGCGCTGATGTCAACACAAAACGAAAGAAACATCTCTGGAGACCAGCAGCCATATTGAAGTAATGTACCTACTGCAAGAAGTATTATCCCACTGCTCATACAGAAGGTAATACCTGGAATAAGTGTAATAAACTCATGGCTGACAACCAGAACAAGAAGTAAAATGAAGACTGTTAGTTCAGCCTATATCAGCAAGGAAGAGATATCCGAACTGATCAGTATATCCAAATCCCTCCTCCCTACACTAATAACCCCTCACCCACACGCCTCGGTAATCGGTACTCGCTCAAGCTCAATCATGGCGAGTAACTTTGACCTTCTGTTGAACTTCCAACCAAGTACAAGTCCTCTCACGTTTGGCAATGATTCAGTAATGGAATCATGCAGCCATGGGACTGTCAAACTCATAGCCAAACATCAAACGGTAATGCAGCTCCTGTCTTTCCCCAACATATACTCTAGGTTCTAATATTGGGTCAGAGTAACTTGTTGTCATAGTGGGCTATTGTATCTTTAGGGAAAGGTTTTTCTTTGCGTAGTAAAGGTGCAGATATGTTTATATACAGGGAGAATAAAAGAGAAGTAATATGGGGAAAACTTGAGGGTCAGAACTATATTGTGCTAGAAGAGAAAGAAATGGCGAATAAGATGACTTACCAACAGTGGCATGAAGCCCTTGGGCATCCCTCACTATCCTACCTCTAAAGCACCAACTACTCTGACAATCCAATAATACCTCAAGTTCATAAAGCTCTGCAGTGTGAAACCTGCATTACGTCAAAATCAATAAAATGCAAACCCTAATCAACAGAAAACTAATTTAAAAACCCCTATGAGTTAATCCACTCTGATCTTCGTGGAAAGCTTTCAACCCCCTCCGTCAGAAACTCCCTGTACTATGTCACCTTTATTGATGATTGTACACGGTACACCTCGATTTATCCTCTAAAGGCCAAATCCTATACTGTTAAAGCATTCAACCTATTTATTAAAGAAAGACTTACCCAGGACAACGCTACCATTAAACGTTTCACAACCAATAACAGAGGAGAAGATGTCAACAAAGATATAACAACCATGTTTGAAAAACTGTGTATCATACATGACAAAATACCTCCCTACTTACATGAATCTAATGGTATTGCCAAACGGTACCTCTGGACTATTATGATATCTATATGTTCTATATTAGCAGGTCTTACACTATGTTTATGGGTCTAAGCATTTACAACAGCTGTCTACCTCTGGAACATCCTCCCCAACCAATCCATAGATAAACTAAAGTGCAATGAATCTCTCTACAACAAGAAGCTGTTTGTAAACTACCTATGCCCCTATGTGACTAAATGCTTTGTTTATATACATGAGGAGACAAGAAAACCAAGAAGAAAATTGCAGCCATGGGCCATTGAAGGATATGTTGTTGGATATACATCCTCAAACAAGATATACCGTATATACATCCCATTCTTGTACAGGAGCTCAGAAACGCGTCAGCTCCACTGGACAATAAAGGCAAGATTACCGCTTGATCCAAAGGAACCAGCATCCTCATCAGAGGCCTTTGCTACTATCTACCCATCTTCCTACTAGAGTCTACCTGTAACATGTGCTAGCCTGTGTGAATGGTTATACAATAGAGCCTAAGCGGTAGCCTGCTATCGCTTTGGTGTGTAAGGGAGACCTGCTGAGCGGCGAAGAAAAGGGAGTACAATAGAATGGTGTATAGAGCAAAGGGGAACAGTAGGATCGCTGTTCAACCAAGTGTATTCACTGTCTAGGCATCTGTCTCAAGTCTGATGTCTCCTGCTAGCCAGGAGACCACTCTTAAATACATGAAATCTTTCCTCCAAGAGCTGAGGCTCTGGAAACCCGCAGCCACTATCATTACCGGTAAGTGTACAGCTACAGGAATCCTGTGGCCCTGCCGGAGTCCTGCAAACCTGGGGCTTTCCCACAACACTGCCTCGATCCCCTGCTGGTATACATGACCTGTTCCTTCCGTTGGAACTCCTGGGGCACATTCCTGCCGATCCTGCAAAGCATACAGTAATCAGGGCGCCGGAATCTAGAGAGTCTGGTAGGGAAATCAAATAGAAAAGAAATCCAATCAAATGAATATAAGCAGACAAACGAAAGGCTAACGAGAGTGGAAATAGAGGTACCGGAATATATACACATGGTACATACCCCAAATCTGAACAAAACTTATCTTCTCCTAAGGCCATAGGCCTCATCGCTGCTCTCCCAAGGCCATAGCATAGAATCATCATCAGTGTTCAAATAGCTATCATCAGAGCCTGCAGAATCGTATTCCTCATTGTTATTGGGCTGCCAGAAATCGTTGGGTAATATGGTTCTAGGGCAAGGGATTGTAAAGACTTCTATAGGCTCCCAAGAGGTCTGACATAGTGGGTGGTGATCTTAAGCATCGGTTCTGTGCTGTGGTTTTCATTGCAGTATTCTGCTATGATTTCAATTGAGTTCTACAGGTTCTCGATAGGTTCCCAAGAGTTATCTGTCCTTGCATACCCTTTCCAGAGTACCAGGAACTCGACTCTGTTGTTCTGTAGGCGATAATCTAATATTTCCTGTGCTTCCCATTCTTCTGCATTGTTAATGAGTATAGGGGCCGACCTATCCATCCTCCTGGATCCAAATCTATTGGGATTGATCTCATGGTATTCCTTGAGGCATGAGATGTGAAAGTATGGCTTCTGGCGCTCCATTCTCTTAGGCAATTCAAGCTTGTAGTTATCGCTACTAGAGTCAAGCTCTAGGACCTTAAAGGGTGCAAACCAGTGAGGCTCTAGCTTTTGGATCGTCCAGGGGCGAAGGTGTAAGGACGTCCTCTAACAAGAACTCTGATGCAAATGTTGAATGGTCTTCGATAAGGGTTCCTCTTTTATCTGCTTGCACAGTCTGCCGGAATGTGGCATGCTTTCTGGCCATATCAACTTCTATCCTGGTGGCTTCATGGGCATTCAAGATCTTGTCCACTCCTGGTACTTTGCTGGCAGATCTGAGGACAGGATTGAAAAGTTTCCAAGGGCGTCCATAGAGTGCTTGGTGTAGAGATATTCCTAAGGATTCATGGTGGGCGCCATTTATGGCTGCTGCTATCGCTGGGAGGGCATTGGACCAGTTGTTCTGTCTTTTGTTAATGATTTTCCTCATTATGTGTTTAAGGGTACAAATCCTGCGCTCTATGTGGCCATTGGTTTGGTGGTGGTTTTGAGTTGCCATCCAGACCTGGATTCCCATTGACTTCATCATCTGAGACCAGAACTTAGAGGTAAAGCGGGAGTCTTAGTCCAGTACTATGCTTAGGGTATGTCCATGAACATCAAATATCGTCTACTCTAGCTTGCTGGATACTTTTTCGGAGGTGGCAGAGTCCTGAAGTGGTATAAGATGAGTGTAGGAGGTAAAGCGATTGATAATAACCATGATGGTAGTATGGTTATTTGATTTGCTGAATGGGCCAGCGAAATCAATGGCAAGAGTTTGGTAGGCTTCGTCAGGGTCTGGCAGGGCTAGAGATCTACCTGCTGGAAGTGTGGTTGGCTGCTTGTTGATCTGACAATGATCACAAGAGCGACAGTAGGCTATCAAGTCCTGGCGCATCTGAGGCCACCAGATGAAACAAGCGGCGTACTTGTAGGACTTGTGAGCTGAGAAATGTCCTAGGCCTTCATGAACTGTTTTAAGAATGAAATCCTGAAGGGATATTCCTCTTTCTAAGGGTCCCATAGGGATATAGATGTTAGAATAGCCGTTGGTATTGTCAGCTATGAGGAGGCGATCATGGATTGAATAGTGTAGTTTGTCAGTAGTCTCTAGGACTCGCTGGAAAAGAGGGTCATTCTGGAGAACTTTAATGACAGCTGGGCGGAATTTTCCTATGAGGGATGAATGGAGGGTACCAAGAAAGGTCTGGGACTTGTCAGTTTCTGTAGAAATCCAGAAAGCTTCAGGATCACTATAGCGGAGTCTAGAAGCTGGCGAAGCCAGTGAAGCTGGAGGTGGGGAGGCTGGAGTTAACATTTGTGCAAGTCTGAGGTATTTGTTTCCTGGTGAGGGTAGGCACATAGAGCTATCGTTTGTTGGAGAGGGGCTACTGAGGAATCTGATGCTGCTTTCGCTTTCTTTGCCTGCTTTCGCTTGTCAGGGTCCTTGGGGAAATATCCATTAGCTTCTTTACTCTCTCTGTGTGTAATGCACTGGTCATCATGGCAGGCAGGCCAAGAGAGCGCGGAATGGCTTCGTTCCTCTCTAGTCTGGTGAAGGTTCAAGGTAGCTTTGTCTCCCTAAGAGGTGCCTGCCTGTATGCTGCTATCGTTGAGGGTAGCGCTATTCTTGCGCTTTTGGGAGTGAGTGACTGCATTGGTTGCTATCTCTTTGCTTTCTGGTAGTCTGGGGAGGAGTGATAGATAGATTTGTGAGTAGTGAGGGATGGAGAGTGCTGTGTTTCTTCAATGGTTTCCATTTCACTGTCGGAATCTAGGCTATAGTATGAGGAAGAAGTGTAGTTAGTTTGAATAAGATTGGAGTTGTGGTTCTGGAGATCTGAATTTTCAGAGGTGGGGTCCTGTAGTATTACATCTTCAGGCACTGAATTGGTTTCCTGAACACTGGATAGATAGTCCGCCAGATAATTCGAAACTCCAGGCATGTATTCTATTTTAAATTCGAAGCAGCTAAGATGCATTATCCATCTCTGCTGCCGCTCACTGAGATTCCTCTGTGTCATGAGCTTGGTAAGACTCTCATGGTCGGTAACTATGGTGAACTTTGTAGGGGAAAACAGGTGGGCGAAGGCTTGTACAGCCTCAACTATTGCAAGCGCTTCCTGTTGGCGGATGGGGTAGTAACTCTGAGAGGCTGACAGATTCCTGGAATAGAATGCTGCTGGTCTGGCTGTATCTCTGGTTGGTCCTTGGCCTATCCAAGCTCCACTGTCAGTAGGAGATGCATCTGTGAATAGCCAGATTGGTTCTGGGTTGTATAATCAATAGGTTTAAGAATTTGATGATTTTTCGCCGCCTTTTTCACTACTTGAAAGGCTGCTTCCTGCATGTCTATCCAGATCCATTCAGCATCGCCAGTAAGCTCTACAAGTGGTGCAGTAATGATGGCGATGTGTGGGAGGAACTGTGAGATATAATTAACCATCCCACTAAAGCGCTGAAGTTGCTTTCTGTTCTGAGGTCTTGACCATTCCTCAACGCTTCTGATCTTCTCCGGGGCTAGGTGAATGTCTTTATCATCGATAAGGTGACCCAGGATATCAAGCTTTTGTGCAAAGAAAACACTCTTCTTTGGGTTTGTATATAGCTGCACTTTTTGCAGTTTCTGGCAAACAGCTATGATATGCTTGATATGATCTTGGTGTGTATCGCTATATATCAGGATATCGTCAATGTACACCCATACAAAGACTCCTAACTCTTCCGATAATAGATCTTCCATGACTCTCATGAAAGTTCCTGGCCCATTTGTATCTTCTTGCAGCATCACTTTGCAGGCGAAGCCTCCAAAGGGTGTCTTGATAGTCTTATACTTCTCATCCTCAGGCTCAACCATGGTCTGAAAGTAGGCATCAAAGGGGTCTATCTTGATTTGGAATTTGGCTCTGCCCACAGTATTGAGTATGAGCTGCTTATTGGGGATTGGGGCTTCGTCCTTCTTAGTGTTCTTATTCCTGTAGCGAATGTCCACTAATGGTCTTATCCTCCTATTAGGTTTCCCTTGAATGAACATGCTGGCACCTCCAGGAGTCTGCGATATATATAGTATTCCAGCCCTGATTTACTTCTGTATCTATGCCTTCAATTTAGGGATCAATTTTTTGGGGGTCTTGAAGGTTGGCATCTTGACATAAAGGTCTGGGTTCTTGATCATGATCTGGGGTTTAAAGCGCCGCAAAGGTGGTAGGGTCTCAGGTATTTTTGTGACAAAAACCTGAGGGAACATCTTGAGGAAATCTGGTATGTCTTCCAGTTTAGCCATCGCTGAGAGAGGCTGGGTGCTATTCCGATTGCAGTTTACTCTGACTTTGTGGTCAGGGAAGTAGAGGGTATTTTTTCTGCAGTCTATGACTGCTCCAAAGCGTATGAGGTCATCCATGCTAAGTAGAATATCATGGTCTGATACTGGAGTGATCCTCATGTGTACTTTAGGTACCTTCATGCTTTCAATTTTGATATCTGTAATGCAGGTGTGATTGCTGCTTGATCTGGATCCTTTGACAGCCATTTTGAGCGTTGTAGGCATCTTCTTATTCGTATAATGGATATTGTTTCTTGTAATAAGGCGATTGCTGATTAGGGTACCACCAATGGTTCCAGTGTCCGGTAGGACCCTGGCGAGTATCTTGTTGACTAGCATTGTGAATTCTAAAGCTTGGAATGGCCTGGCCACTTCCTTAGAGGCGCCACCTGTAGTTTTGTAAGTTATGATGGTATTCCTTCTATCCAACTATTATGTGTCATTGTTCTCTGCCTCATAGTACTCTAAATTGCTATCGGGGGTGTCCTGGGTGACTGTAACATGATTGGACTTGATTTCCTTCTTTGGACAATCATTTGCCATATGTCCTGCTTCTCCACAGTAGTAACAGGCTCCTTCTCTCTTGCGTCGATCGATTTCCTGCTCGCTTGGCTTCTTATGTTTGGGAGAGGTCGATTTTCTTGCTAGAGCTATGCCTTTTCCTGCTGGCTTGTTGCTGGTTTGTTGTGGGGAGTTTTTAGCTTTGTTTAGCTTATTTCCTGAGGTGCTGGAGGAGTTGCCACTATTCCCATAGGCTCTTGTCTTGAACATTGTTGCATCATATCTCTCTGCCGGTTGGACAACTTGATTTCAGGTTTCAGTATCTCTTATCTGTGGTTCCACATTTCTTCTCAGCCTGGGATCCATGTCATCCAAAAAGCGTTTCCTTTGTGCATAGTCTGATATAGAGTCTCTAGGCATAGTTCCTCTTTGGTCTTCTAGTTCTCCAGTAATCTTGGAAATTCCTGCTGGCTTGCCTTCCTGAGGACTGTTGTATCTTCTGCCATTTAAGGTACAGGTCATCTGTGTTGGTTGATGCTTCAAAAAGCTGCTTAAAGTGGTTCTTGAATTCTTGGAGGGAGGGTTGGTTGTCTTCAAACTCATCCTTGAGGTTGAGGTATGCACTATGTGTACGCTTTTCTGTATAGGCGCCATAGTAGTCCACTACATCCTCATTATCATCAAGGACATCATACTTGGATAAGTACTTCTTAACCTCCCTAAACCAGCACTTGAGGTTTACGGGTTGTAGATCTTCGCCTTCTCCACTAAACTTAGATGGTTGTGGAAGCTTGATCTTTGGTTTCCTAGGTTGGTCGGGAGCGTTAGCCATCGTCCTAGATGCTGGCGGAGGTGCAGACGGGTGTCTGGGAGTTTCTGGTTCTTTGCCTTTTCCCTGAGGTACTGGTGGTGGTCTAGATGGTCCTGGGGGGTCTGGAAATCCGCCAGGTGGTGTCTCGCTTCGTGAGGGTACTGCGGAGTATGGTTGGGTTCCACAGACTGTCTCCAGGATGCTTCTGGTTCTTTGTCTCGATTCCTGAGCTGTCTCTATTCTCTGACTTTCCCTTTGGACGATTTGCTCTACTGTAAGGTCCTCTTCTGAGTCTGTATCAAGGTCTCCTGGTTGTAGGAAACTTTGTCTAGGTATAGGTGTATTGTCACCTTCTCCTTCTGGGTCTGTGTTTAGGTTATTCCCAAGTCTGCGGGGAGGTCTGGATATCCTTCCAGACCTAGTGGTATGACTTCTTCTCTCTGTAATGATGAAAGTAGCACCTAAGCCGGTAGTCTCTCTCTGCCGCTCCTGCTTCTAGCTAGTTATCAAGAAAAGGGAAGGGTGATCAATCCTACCCACTGTTCTCAATCCTGAGAACCAGATATCACCTGCTGAGGAGAAAAAAATGTAACAGGCGCTAGCCTTTGTGAACGGTTATACAATAGAGCCTAACTGGTAGCCTGCTATCGCCTTGGTGTCTAAGGGAGACCTGCTGAGAGGCGAAGACAAGGGGAGTACAATAGAATAGTTTATAGAGCGAAGGGGAACAGTAGGATCGCTGTTCAACCAAGTGTATTCACTGTCTAGGCATCTGTCTCAAGTCTGATGTCCCCTGCTAGCCAGGAGACTACTCTTAAATACATGAAATCTTTCCTGCAAAAGCTGAGGCTCTAGAAACCCGCAGCCACTATCATTACTGTTGAATGTACAGCTACCAGAATCCTGTGGCCCTTCCGGAGTCCTGGAAAGCCTGGGGCTTTCCCACAATACTGCCTCTATCCTACCGTCTGTATACATGACCTGTTCCTTCCATTGGAACTCCTGGGGCACAATCCTGCCGATCCTCCAAAGCATACAGTAATCAGGGTGCTGGAATCTAGAGATTCTGGTACGGAAATCAAATACAAAAGAAATCAAATCAAATTAATGTAATCTGACAAAGGAAAGGCTAACGCGAGTGGCAATAAAGGTACCGGAACATGTACATATGTTACACTACCGGCACCTGATAAAACTCTACTATAAGAAACAATAGACAAACCAATCATCGAAGTACCTCCAACTCCACCCCCTGAACACCCAGAAGATTATGACCCTCCTCAAACTCCAGAAGAATCACGAGAACCCCAAGTACACGGATTACAACTGGATAATCCTCCTGAAATCCAGACCAGATCTGGTAGAATTGTTCGCCCACCATAATTCTTTTGCAGAAATGTCATAGTACAAACCGATAAGGATCCCAAAATGTACACCCAAGCAGTCAATAGCTCGCTTAAGGAATAATGTGCCCACAGAATGGATAATGAAATAAAGGCAATGGACTAAAGTGATACTTTCTATAAAGTAGACAAGCCGATAGGACACAAGATTATTGACCGTCTATGGGTTTTTAAAACAAGCAAAATGCTGATGGTACATTAGAGCGGTACCGTGCAAGAGCAGTTGCCAAAGGATTTTTACAAGTACCGAGTTTGGACTTAGAAGATTTGTTCACTCCAGTTATCCAATATGAATCCCTTCGCTTCCTCCTTGCAATATATGCTAAAATCAAATGGCGACTACGGCAATTCGATGTCAAATCTGCGTTCCTCTACAGCTGGTTGAAAGAAGAAATCTACATGCGACCGTTCCCTGGGATCAGTAATGGAGACAAAGTATGGCAACTTAACAGATGTCTCTATGGAGTTAAACAATCTGTGAATGAATGGTATGCTCTCCTCGCTAGATACTTAACCTCCAAAGGTTTTGCGACATCCCTCTTTTACTGATGCATGTTTGTTTACAGTAAACATGACCTATACATATCACTTTATAGTGATGACCTAGCCATATACTCGCCCAAAACCCCTCAAGGTACTTCCCTAATAGAAGACCTGAAAACAGCCTTTGAGATTACAGACTTAGGGAAAGCTACATTCCTACTTGGCCTACATATCACCTATACAACAGACAGGATATATCTTACCCAGCAATGATACATCAAGTCAGTCCTCTAACGATATGGTATGGAAAACTCATAGCCAGTCTCTACATCCTTACCTAAAGGCTTTCAACTAGGGAAAGGGACAGTTGATAAACAAATACTGGATATGTCCATATACCAAGTTATAATAGGATCGCATATGTATCTGACAAGTGGTACAAGACCCGATCTAGCTTATACAATATCGTCTCTCTCACAATTTTCTTTCTGCCTAACAGAAATTCACCAAAAGGGTGTTAAACACGTCCTTCAATATATTCACGGTACAAAATATATTTGACAATTCTACCCATGTACAACTAAAAATAATATTGATAGGTATGTTGATGTTGACTTCGCCACATGCCTTGATACCCGCTCTTCGTTCTCAGGCTACCTTTTACTCTTTATATATGTATGTATTTCCTGGCGCTCCAAGAAACAAGTATCTGTTGTGACTTCAACAACTGAAGCAGAATAAATAGCTATCTCCCTAGCAGCAAGACAAATCCAATGGTACATCAAAGGTCACGGTGACATCTGCCTAAAAACAGCGATCGCTTCACTTGCCGAAAATACCGGCGCAAACATTCTGGTAACTAACTATCAACTTAATGAACGAACAAAACATAACAATATCTATTGTTACAAAATACGAGAAGAGATTGATAACGGTTCTTTCACATCCCTGAAGGTTGCCTCATCAAAAAATCTTGCTGATATTTATACCAAGGCACCTGCGAAACCAGCACATAAATCGATGATATTATTGTTGGGCTGTAGATAATTAGAGGTAGTGTTGAAATACTTTAATTCGTTTCATATCGATATTTCCTAAGGTAATATTGCTTATGTCCCAGCTTGATTATTTCTAGTTTAATTAGGATAACTATGGACATTACTACAGCTAGAGTATATTATATGTTCGGTTATATTTCATAATAATGATTGAGAATTAATAGGTATATTTCTTCCTTTATGTCTGGGATTTCACGGTTAACCTTCAATGTATAGGGACCATTTACCGGTAATATATTATGTGTTATCTTTCAGTTTGTTTCACGCATACCACTTCAGATTACGCATGTTTTATTGCGATATCCTTGGTAGTTTTCAGGGTCAAAGATGTTCCATCTTATGGTTTCCCTCAAAGTTTTCCCTAATTTGTGACTGAGTATGGTGCATGCCACTTATGTACAGCACCAAGGTGGAGGCAACGGGGGACGCCTTGG
>QFET01019820.1:0-12300 GCA_003316355.1 Tuber calosporum | reverse complement strand
G
The DNA here is from genome assembly GCA_003316355.1 of Tuber calosporum. NCBI lineage: Eukaryota > Fungi > Ascomycota > Pezizomycetes > Pezizales > Tuberaceae > Tuber > Tuber calosporum. The sequence goes on along the minus strand of QFET01019820.1, from coordinate 12,299 downwards.
GGGGGGTTCTTGTATAAATGATAATATGATACTTGAACGAGTAATATATAGCGTCAGCCTTTTACGATAGAAACTTGTAACACCTCAGCACCTCATCAACTCGGCAAATTAAACTCTAATCGAGCACTTTAGCATTCAGGCATGTACTGTACAGTAGGGCTGATAATCCGATTTACAGGAGGTTACTGTAGCTTGTCTGAGCGAGTAACCGGACGGGGAACTTATTTACTACTTGTGCCGGTGTGGTGTATTTATTGTAAGATGATGTAATGGTTGGGATGGTCCGGTGGGTTGGGGTAGACTTGGGGTATCGTAGTAGTACTGGTATTAGTCCCGGCATGGTATGAAGGGATTGAAACACATGGGTGATATATAACTAAAGTTGGAATTTTGTAACTGGTATGTGCGGTTTGATACTGTAGGGCGGTAGGGAGGGATGGATGGGTGAATTGATGTATGAGTGAAATTCGATATGCGGGATTCATCTACTTTTTTTCGGATTGTTCTTCCACGGGAGGTGGAGGTGGAGGTGGAGGTGGGGTGGGGTCGGGGTTGGTATCTTGGGAATGACATTTGAGGAGGAAAGTAAATGGGGATTGTTTGTTAGAGCAAGGTAGTAAGTATAATTGCAGGATTGAGGAATGATGTGATGGTATCATACAGGCTTTAACAATTTATATATTATCATAGTAAGTAATGACCATTGAGGAGGAGGAAATTTCTAGCGAGTTGCTTGAAAATATGGGAGAACAGGATATACACCGGAACGTGAGAGGGATTCTGGTATTTGGGTAATGTAGGTGGTATAACTGGAAGACTATGCTAAAATTTGATTTCTATTTCGAGGGAAGTTAAAAGTGGGATGATCTAGTAGTGAGCTATAGTGTGGAGGTAGAGTGAGTGAGTCAGGAAGGGGGGGAAGTACCATCCATTGGGATTTATTTTTGATATTGTCAGTAGGGTTATTCTACCTCTATTATGTATCCTGTATGTCTACAATAAGTTATTTCAATGATCAATAGATATAGAGTGACAATATGTTACATATTATATTATATATATATGTATTTATGTTACCAGTATGATACCCACCTCCTCAATATTTTCTCTAAAACTCTTTATATAATCATCGACGACCTTGAAACCAAGTGTATCACTCAATACATGTATGATACTCCTCAGTTCAAATCTCTCTATGATAACAAAATTATCAATCGACCCCTCTCCACCTCCCATTATTCCAAAGTGGAAAACAAAAAAGAATCAACAAGGAAAAGAGAAGAAAAAAAAAAAAAAACACCATTGAATAATATCATGATAGGGCCTTTATCCATTGCCAATCTCCATTTATGTATCATACCCCAAGTTAAGCAAACATCACCCAGCAGAGCACCAAAATATAATCAATTTTCATCTTAACCCCCATCCTACACACACACCTAGCTGGGGATCAAGTGTACAAGTACACAAGGCGACCCAGCCCTACTCGATCAATCCCCAGACCAACCAACCATCCAAGCTGAAACTCAGATAATATTCCGATAAAGAAATTTCCCCAAGAATTCACCAGACCTCTTTCCCACTGAGCGAGTATTGAGCCTCCCCGGTAGGATGAATACTTCCTATTTCAGTCTTTTGATTCTTCCTTGCATTACGCCCGTTTAGCTTTTCACCTATAAGGGAAAATTTATGAAATCAATGGGCTATCATAATATTATTATAATATTATCATAGTAAAAACTCTAGTTCGCTTTTACTTATGGTACGATACACCTTACCTTTCCTTACAACCTGCTAGGAGATAGAGACAAAGCTCATCAGGCCCACCCTACCCTACCGTAGCACACAACCAAACGCAAACGCAGACACTCACACATGGAGGAAACAAAAATTCATCAAAACATCCTGGTCCTAGCAGGACAGAAACATGCGGCTAGCTTACTAACCACCCCCGCAAGCGAACCTTCACCAATGGACAAACCACAACCTTTGCTGATTCAAATTCAAATCAACGATAGTGATTGCGATTCTGACGGCACGAATTGAGAAACTTGACCAAAGTGGATAACTGTAACCTCCTCCTTCTTCAACGATAAATAAATAATTTTATCCATCCTTAGTTTCTTACAACCTCGGGAAGAATAAATAAATAAATCCCTACAAATACTTCCCTTTCTATCTATCTATTTAACTTGTCCAGCACACACGCTCACATGGTAGGTAGGTCGGTCTTACATTACATTTGCATCACTTGTACAATTCCGTCGAACTCACCAAGTTTTCCCAAACGGTGGGGAACTGTCTATTATTCTTCAAATGGTTCTCTGCGAGTATACTTGGACGGGAATGCATGCGAGCGATATCTCGTTGTCATATCTTATCATATCATATCATAACCCCACACTCGACTTATGACATATTATATATACAGTTGTAGGTCAGGTAGGTAAACCTTCCCACATTGAGAAAGCCATCTCGGCTAGGCTGTACTGTACATTACAATATTATGAAATATATGCCTATGTCCCCAGCCCTACATACTCGTACATCCACCTCCCCCCCCACCCATCAAAACCCCTGTCATAAAATAGGGACCATAACGATATCCTTCCTTCCTTCCTTCCTTCCTTCCTTCCTTCCTTCCTTCGGACCTTTTTTCTTCTTTCTCTCTTCCCTTCTAGAAGCATTCCATCACACAACTACTCGTACTTTTCGCACCGCGGTTATGCTCGTTTCTTTTTGAGGGGGAGAGAGGTATGCATGCATGCATGCATGCGTGCATTACACCGTTCCCATCCTATCCTGGTGATAACAACTTATCGTAGGGATAGTAGATGGATGGATGGAGGGGTGGATACCCGAGTTTTTCGATAGGATTCAGTGTCGACTTGTTTCTCAATGGGTACGGTGGTTGTACTGGTGTTGTATAGTATCATAGGTACTCTACTCTTGCAGCGTCGGGCCGGGGACATACCCTACTGCACGAGTACTTGTATGATAAAGCATGATATTCCGGTTATCGGTACTGCTAACCCTAATTACCCTCCGTATACCCCACCCCACCCACCGTGCTGAGATGGAGTGGAGTACTGTACTGTACTCGTAGGGTATGGAGAACCTTGTTCGCCCCGCGCGCTTGTCGGTTGAAGAAGGAAAAAGAGGGGGGAAAAAAGGGCTGTCGACTTGCCGGTGCTCGAGTACTCGAGTTCTCGTAGATGGGTAGGCACAGAAAGTGGCATAATGGCGTAGCCGATTCCTGGCCATGTCCTGCAGAGTTTATCGTAACCTAGTGTATCGTATCGCCTTGAAAAATATAGCTGGCTAGTCAGCCTGCTGAGCCGTTATGGCATGGAATGAGAATGAGGCTGGGTGAGGCTAGGTATGGCGAAACTCTAGCGGATCGCGCCGCAAGCACAGTTATCACATCCTTGTGCATCGGCGAGCTTGATTTACATTGTCGGTGCTCACCTTGCCTTACAAGATTGGCATCTGGCCCGTGATAGCGAGGGATTTGTAAGTTTTCGTGCTGGAATAGGAAAGGCAATGCTGTCCAGTTGTGAAAAAGTCAAATCGACTGCAAATTTATGGGATGGAAGACAGAATGATAAAAACAAGCATTGATCTAAACTACTGTAACTTATAGGGTAGATAGGCAGGTGGGGTTGTTTTTTCGTCAGGGCATTTCAACCGTCCTAGGAGATTACTGGAAAAAAGGTATAAAAAAGGTATAAAAAAAGGGAGAAAAGTGGTGTCCCCTCGCTGGTTGCGGCACCATACAAGACAGAAAAAACACAAATTACAGATGGAAACAATTGGAACAAAGGGAAAAAAAAAAAACGCAATTGCAAATACACTGAATTGAGGTAACGAAAAGGGACGCGCACGGCGTTGCGATCCTTCCAGAATATGCAGTCATCGACGGAAATCGAGTGTCGAGAGGATCCGGTTTCGCATATGCAGTTCAAATGACTCCCATGTCAGGATAGTCATGCAATATAAATCCCAATAAACGAAAAGCAGAATAGGAAATAAAAAGGGTCTGTAGGGCTGAAGGTTTAAAATATTTAAGGTTGCCCAAAATGGATTAGTGGTAAACGAGAGCAGCGATGCAAAGTCACCCGAAGTCTGACAAAAAAGAAAAAGAAAAGAAGCGGAAGAAAATGACTCCGGTGGGACAGAGGTTGAGAATTTGATCCCATCATGTTTCTGTGACCCAAATCTGTGACAAGACGGTTTGTCAGCACGTGGAACTCGGACTTTCGGATGCGGCAAAATGACGTCCTTCTTGAAGGAGCAGAGCAGAAAAAATGCCCGAAAAAGCAAACCAAAACATGGACACGGAGGAACGAAAATTGAACGGACGGACAAAAGAAGTGCCGCTCAACGTCGTGGGGTTATTGGATGAGTAATTCTTTTCCCTTCTTACCTCAAGTTTTCCGACATCGGTACGGTCGCGCCGCGCGGCCTTTTTGCTTGATGATATAGCCATATCCAGATCCTCTTGATCCGAGAGACTAATCATACCATCACCATCCTCGTCCCGGATTTTACACCTAACTTTACGCCGGAATCCAAACTTATCCTTTAAGCGAGTGACAAATTCGTCAAAATCTGTTGCCGTCGATATCATGATCATACGTGTGTCATCCTCGTGATGAGCCTTAACTTTAATCTGGATAATTAAAATTTGTAGAAAGTCAGCAACCCACAAAAAAATAAAATAGACGAAGCCACAGGCCACTTGGACACGCCCTCGACTCCGGCAAATGCTGATCAGTTGACCTCCTTTGAGGAAACCACCCGCTGATCCTCTCAGTTGCAACATTTTACCAAGTCCCACACAGGAAGGTTTCTTATTCAGGTTTAGCGAGTGAGAGGGGAGTTCCCAAGTGGCTTGCTATTTCGTCCAAACTGAAACCAAAACCCCGAAAGAACGACTCGACAAATGGTCACTCCCCCATCTCCCTTGTGGGGTATGGGGTTAACTCATGGATGCAGGGTAGGTCCTCACCTTTCTCACATCTGGGCGACGGGACGATCCGCTACGGATGCTGCGGGCATCAAGCATTTCAAACTCCTCCTCGTCGAAAGAGGACCCTTCGTACGCTTCGCTCGCGTATTCGTCCTCATCTGCATAACGATCCCTGGTAGTCGGACGGCGTGCGAGGCCTCGATTTCTGACTGAACCACCTGCAGGGCCCCCCCTTCGTGGGGCTTCACGACCATAAAGGTCATAGGCCTCATCGTTGTATGGATTACCTTCGATTTCATCTGAGTACTCGGTCATACGGTCGTCCCGACGTCGAGGCGCTTCGCGAACAGTCCTTGATCTTGATGCGACCGAAGTTGAGGAAGAGGAAGGGGCACGTGCCGAGTATGCACGGCGAGGCTCTGGCTGACCACGAACAGTAGGTCTTCTTGGTGGTGGGCTATAACGCCCTCCGGCACCCTCGTCGATCCTATCACCGCCTCTGTCACGATCATGGCTTCTAGCGCGTGCCAGTGCCGCCCCACGCACAGATAGCGATCTACCAGCTGATGGTCCACCAACTGTGTTACTGCGGGCCGGCTTCTGCGCAGACGGTGAAAACTCGTTCTCAGGAGGCGGGGTGGGTGGAAAGACTTGGCGCTCTCCCCGTAATGCTGGCTGAGCTGACTTCTCCTCCGGTCCAGTATCTGACCTCCGGCGGGGTATCAACTCCGTTTTGACCAGTTTAGACGCGCCATATGAGATGTCAGTTCTATCATCTACTGGAGCAGTTTCCGACATGTTTTGCTGTAGTCCGAAGTTAGCTTAAAGCTACACAAGCTGACACCATTATTCACGATTTTCGGACGTACCTTCTTAACCTCCGTTCCTGCGAAGCCCGTGAACGCATTCTGGGCATCTGAAGCTGCAACCAATCTCGGCTTTCCTAGGTAATCTTTGGCCTTCACGTTCTTGACCTTGGCCTCGTTAGGTCGATATAAAACACCCACACCAACAGAAAATACGGTATAGCCCTACACCACAGATCCCCATGTCAGTTCTCCGGAAAAAATGCCACCAGTTGAGAAAACCTGAATACCTCAGCTTGTTCCTTGATTGCCTCGTCAATCACACTGTGGTCATCCACCTGTTTCTCCTTTGCAGCATACTCCAAATCCTTCATCCCCTGTTCGATATCCTGATCATATATGTAGCAAAGACCCCTATTAAATAGCACCTCGCACGAAAAGAGTTTAAACTTCAACCCGAGTTGATCGTAATCGATGTAGGTATTCCCCCGCAGGTATAGAAGGGACTCGTTGAAGTTCGCCATAGCCTCTGTAAACTCTCCCAGTAAAAAATTTGATACGCCCTGTTGGAAATATGCAACGGCAAGGAACTGATCGAGCTTAGTAGCTTTTTGATATGCTTCGACCTACAACGGAACCCGAAGAAAAAGAGAAAAAAACCACAGTCAGTAACCATTCCGTTTTCCTCCGGGTAGCATCCTAAAAAACCCCAGGATTCCCAACAACTTACGGCCTTGTCATGTTCACCAAGTGTCGCATGGATCATCCCAATGTTGAAGTAAATTTTGGAAGTATCGGCATTGGTCTCAAATATCTCCAAAGCCTTGTCGTAGTTCTGCTGGTCATAATAGTTCAAAGCCTCGACCCAACTCTCAATTTCCTATTGTCGCCCCGAAAAAATTAGCAAAAAGGGAACCCTCTCACGAAAAAGACCCCACCCTCACCCCGTGAACATACCTGTTTGAGTGACATTTCGCGTTAGCAGCTATAGAGGGTACCGAGTAGTTGTTTGTCCGTCGGTTGTGAAGGTCCTCTCGGATGATGAGGGGGCCCTCAGGAGCCAAGAGAGGGGACTAGTGAACACGAAGAAAAAACGGTCGCAGGCCAGCTGGCGATTGGTAGCAGAGCTAATTCGCAAGAAAGTAATTGGATCCGCTCGAGGTGCGAACCAGATAATTTTTTGGAGAAACGCACCACCAGGGCTCTTTGAAAAGTGTGCGCGTCGAGTGGACAAAAAAAGGACTATTCCCTCACTTTTCTTCAACCTCCTCCTCTTAGCGTTCCGCTCCGTTTCGCTCGCTCCCAAGATAATAGGGGCAACAACCGAATATATAAAAAAAATCACTGTACTGGCGTACAAGTTGAAGCTATTCGAAGAAATCTGGTAAACCGCTTTCGACCGAGGAACGAAAAAGGTGCTGGTGGAACAGGGATGTTTAAAAGCAATGAAAGAGGGGGGTAAAGGGCAGGACTAAAGTCCAGTATTCCGTAAACCCGAATTAAAGAGCGAGTGAAAATGAAGAGAGAGAGAGAGAGATTTGGAAAGGAAGAAAAAAGAGAATGGCGGCGGAATCGGACCGAACAACACACAAAGAATTCAAAGGAAGGGGGGGGGGGGGTCAACACGAAATACAAGCCAGAGGGACCGCTGCTCAATTTGAAGGTGATAGATCTGGCGAGCAACACACGGCGGAGGCGCTTACAGGGGGCCTTGATATGGGAGGTGCTCGTCCCAGGGACGAGTAGCTGTCGGGGGAAGGTGAACTGTGGGGTGTATCCCGGATTGAGCGAGGAGTTTGAAGAATGGGAGGGGTGTGGCGTTCGAGGGGGTGGTATACAGGATGAGTTATCCCGCTGAAGCTTGTATCTACGATATCCGTAGTTTGTGTGTGGTGAAGATCGATGTTAGGGGGGGGGAACAGGGAGTGATGGGGTGGTTTGGGTTGAGATGTTGTGCAGGGCAAAGCAAAGCAATGGATGAAGTGAGTAGGAGGCAAAGCGAGAAGTCAAAGAAAGGAGGGAGACAGAAAAGGGAAAAATAAAGGAGATAAACAATGGCCGGCGCTTGAGGGTAGCTACTGGTACTATTTTACTCTCACTTTCTTACTCACAATCTTATTTTTCCCTCTCTATTTCTACCATTCCAAGTCGGCAAACCTCGAGGCTGCGATACATTATTAGACGCCAGCGGGTTGAGAGACAACACAAAAATATAGTACAGAAAAATACCCTATGCTCGTGGCAGGCAAGAAGTGTCCGAAAACAGGGACCAGCAAAAAGGATACATACTCGGGCGCCCAGGCAAACCCACAGCCCTATTTTCAAGCATTGCATGATCCTATACTAGTATCATACTCCTCGCCCGCTGCTGTACGAGTACGAGCATTCGATTGCTTACAATGCATGGCACAGTTCTTGCCCAAGGTGAACAAACCTTCAAGGTCACCTCCTCAGGAAGTAAGATAGCAAGACAAGACGATAAAGCCGTACTTCCCATGATGCCCTCCCTTCAGAGAACTCGAGGCACATACTGTGCCATACCCTCATAGATTCTAACCACCTAAAAGGAATGAGATGAGCACAGCTTCAAGGCATATACACGGGTGCACCGCCATAGCTAGGCCGAGTACGAGCAGGAACCAAAAAAGTCTTGTAATAAATATTTAATTAAAAAGAAACAAGAAACAGCTCACCCACATATACCAGTACCAGCCAAGTTGCCAGCGGGATAGATAGGAAAAGAAGAGAAGTGGTTGAAAAATCATAAATAGTGATGATAAAGAACTTGTCCCCCCCCCTCCCCCCTTCTATCACGGCCGATTAATCGTTTGGTTGGTTGGTTAGTTGAAGAATAATTTTGGGGGATTCAAGAGAAGGGCAGAAAGAGTGAGTGAGTGCAGATCTATGTGTCGGTACTTTAAAATGTAATGGGAATCGATGTTACCCTTCCTCCTCCCATTGGAGGAGGGGCAAAATGAAAGACTGCAACGTCTAACTTACCACCTCAATTATCACCAAGACACATGCTGGTGCCTTTTTCGGAGCAAAAATTCAATTCTGGAAATGGAAAAGAGAGAAAGCGTGTTTCCTCCGGCTCCTCCGCGCTACCATAACTCAGGGGGATCCATTGTGGCAGCACAGCTGGCTGACTGGCTGATATTGAAGTTTGGTTGGGCACGTCAGTGGGGGGGGGGGAAGGTGTGAGAATCTGTGAATGGATTGGTTTCACCCTTGCCCTTCCGCACTCTCAACAGCAATAGGCAAGGATGAGACAAACTAGGGCCCTCCCACAAGCTTTTTCAACCTCAAGGGTTTACACCCTTTTCCTCTCTCGACCCATGCTAACCCCGTAATTGGTCAACAGCTCGATGATTAACCCGCTAACCAGTGAGATTAAGATAAGCGCTACGAGCATCGGGTACCGTACGAGACATCACTCTCTCCCTTCGGCCAACTGACTGACGTGGTATTATTACCGTACCTACCGGTATTATCATTCAAAATTTCTCCGCATGTTAATTAGACAGCTCATTCTTCTTGCCATGGTACCGTATAAGTTACATCCGAGGGGGAGAAACGAAAAAGACATACGGTATGTACAAAGTGAGGAAAGATCAAAACAACGAGAACTCCCCTTCCATCCATCCCCTACCGTACTTCAAGTATGATACTCTACTGTGTTGTAACTTGTAAGTGGATGGCCTGCCAGTTCCTGTGCATAAAGTTAGTGTTCGAAATTCGAAACAATGCCAAGGTAAGCATGGAAGACTAGTGAGTACGATATCACACCAGTACCGTATCACACCAGTGCTAGCACGGTACCCGGACCTCTCTCGGTGATTGTTTGTGAACGTGCCAAATCTTGGGGGGGGGGGGGATATTGAAACCGTCAACATTCTATCCCATCGCCTTCAAGACGGTTCTGCTCCAAAACGCCTGTTACATATTCGGCACAGTACCACCCACCACCACCACTGCATCACATCACCTCCTCACGGCAGCTTGGTACCGTATCCATCTGGCGTCCCATACAAGTATCATGAGAGATGAGCACCGATCGATAAACCAGCTATCTCTCGCTTCCTAAATTGTCAGAGCATATCAAGCTTCTTCATAGCTGGTTCTGCGAGGTTGATCATAAATTTATGCGTTCCTATCCTACTTGACTTTTTTCTTTTTTCCCTTTTTTTTTTTTTTCTTCTTCTTAGGGTCCTTCAATTTGTTTGGAAACTGTAGGGAAGGCCCTGACGACAAAAAGGAACCCAAAACTTCATCCCCTTACTCGAAACAAATAAACAATATTATCATACCAATGTTATCAAAAATCATGAATCATATAACCACGATCAGTGAGGGGAAACCCCCCCCCCAATTTATGAGAATGCCCCCTCCCTCGGCTGGTAGGAAATCTGAAATTGTCAGATCTTTCGTATACGGTACCTCTGAAGATGACTGTTCTGAATGCACTTTGTCTATCCAGTTCAATCTATCTCATCTGGCAAGCTAGAAAAAGCTGTTGATACCCCAAAACTTAACTCTTCCCAAGGAACCGGCCAGAAGGATATTAAGGTAGAGTTGATAGGAGTTATTCAAAAAGTGCAAATTGATAACCAAGTCATGACTAGAACTTGCCATATTGATAATGTATACCTTAGGAATATAAAGGCTGACAGGCAGGCAGGCAGGCAGGCACTTTTTTCATTACAAGCTTTTCTAGACTATACTCTACCGTAGGATAATTGCATGAATTCTCCTATATGTTTGAACTTTCTCCAGACCATCAACCCAATCCAACCCCCCCCCCCCATTGTCTCTGCACGCACGCACTGGCACACGGTGTGCGTGGCTATGCCGGAAGTTTCTCGAGTCTTCCAGGTTGCTGAAGCCATATCCGTCTCATGAACAGTTTGATACAGTCGCACCTCGCTGTCCCGGATGGCAAAAATCCCAAGAATCTGTCCGGGACAGCGAATTATCCGGGACAACAAGTTAGGTTTTGGTGCAAAAAAAATTAGAAATCACTAAATTTCATCCGGGACAGCGAAGAATCCGGCAGAGCGAGATCCGGGACAACGGGGTGCGACTGTATTCGTCCGTGAAGAAAAGAAAAAGAAAAGCGAGCTCCATCTACCCAGGTTGCAATTTCCAACTCTCCCAACATCTATCATAAATACTACATCTCTTGCCGGCCAACGGGATTGTTGTGCGATGGGTGATGGGCGATGTCCAAAGGCGCTTTGAAGCGGGGAAGTTCGCGGCTACTATTGTGCAGGTTCCCGAGGTTCGAAAACTATCCCTTGTCCAGATATGTCGTGTGTTGCAGTAGGATCCCCCCCCCGATCTCTTCCGAGGCTGGTGGTTATGGGCTCTGTGGGAAAACAAAACCTGGAAAATATAAGAGTATATTGGTATTGGAGGAAGCATCTATACCATAGTTTTTTGTTTTGAATTCCACGGGCACCGTACTGCACACTCCTGGTACACATAGTTAAGAGATGCATGATATAGGCTAGTAAAGTTGTATCAGTAAACCGGTGTGATACTGGTGTTTACAGTAAGTGCTGTGCACGGCGGAGGCTGATTTCTGTTCGCTGAATCCCATCCACTTAATTCACCCATAATCCACCCACCTACCCACCCCAGAGCACTCCTGATCCTCAAGCATCCGCAGAGACGACTGCCAACGCCTTACCAGTATATCTATACCAATAAGACCTGGAATCTGTTATTAGTGTATAACAGATCAAAGCCCTAACCCACTAGCACCTTGAAACCTTCCTCCGAATCACCCTCCACCCAAGGTCCACCGCCGACAAAACGCTAGCAGGTAGGTTCAGGTGAACCCCATGAGTGAGCGAGAGAGTGTGAGATAAGTATAAGAGATGGTGGTGATGGGATTCATTGATATCATAGAAGACTCTCTATATAAGATGTATCTTATAAAGGGAAGTCGCTGGAAGGAGAAAATTCTCGTTATCGTGTCGGAAAGGAAATTCCCACTGCCGCGGCATTTTTTATATTGAGAGTCCGTAATACCGTAGGGGTTTTGGCACCATTTTACGATATACAAACAACTCTGTTGCTGTCCGGACTGATAGTAGGTTAATTCTTGCCTCACATGGAAATAACAATCTGTCCTCTGCCCACCGACATGCCTGTATGATACTGTGAGTGTACCGGTAGTTCATAAAAATTTAATAATAAAGCGAACTACAATGGCGGTTCGCCGCCGTTGTTCCACCGACTGGGCCTTCCCACCTGGTATCGTAGTGAAGCTAGGTTTCCTCACCGGCTTTTGCCCCCAATTTCCTTGTTGGGGTTTCCACCCACCCGGCAATGAAGCCAGGCCATCGACCCAACCCCGCCAACCCCCAAACCCGGGAACAGAGGCAGGACCGACTCCGCCTCCCCCTCAGCTTCTACCGTACCACAACAGGCATCTCGATCACCTGCCTGGGAACTAAGTTCCCACACAACGCAGCGATCTCGCTGGCATTTAAGGGGGGGGAGGTATGGGCGGG
>QFET01019763.1:0-11481 GCA_003316355.1 Tuber calosporum | reverse complement strand
AACAAAAGCGCAAACATCCTGTCCAACAAACATGCTAACAGAGGCAGCATACCAAGGTCACCATATTCCGAAAACAGAGGGTTAAAAGCGATAGGATGGAACTAAAAAACAAGTAATGGACTCCAAACAGTAAGGAACAAGAGATCGCTAATACTATACAAATCCAGTAGGTATAGCAGGAGGATAGCGATACCCAAATGGGTAGAAGCAAGGAGGGGTAGTGATAAGCAAAACAAGGAAAGAATAACCAGATAGGAAGTCATAACCAAGTAGGAAGGGACAACCAAATAGTAGCACTTATCAGGTATAAACTCAAATAAGTAATAACCAACATCAAGTCAGTTGTAATAGTAGAAACATAGTAGGATTCTGTTACACTAATGGTACATTGGAGCAGTACCATGCAAGGGCAGTTGCCATAGGATTCTTGCAAGTAGCGGGTTTTGACTTTGAAGATACTTTTGCCCTGGTCATCCGATATGAATCACTCCGCTTCCTCCTTGCAATATGTGCTAAAAGAAAATAGTGCCCACGGTAATTTGATGTTATAACTGCATTCCTTTTTGGTTAGTTAAAAGAAGAAGTCTACATGCGACCATTACCTGGGTTTGGTAACGGAGACAAAGTATAGCAACTTAACTGATATCTCTATGTACTTAAGCAATATGTCAATGAATCGTACACTCTCCTCGCTAGATACTTATCATCCAAAGGTTTTGCAATATCCGCCCTTGCCCATGCATGTTTGTTCATGGTAAACACGACATATACCTCACAGTTTAGGTTAACAACATCGCTATATGCTCAGCCAATAACCCTAAAGCTACTTCTTTTATACAAGACGTGAAAACAGCATTTGCGATTACAGACTTAGGGGAAGCCACATTCCTACTTGGCCTACATATCACCTATACAATAGACAGGATACATCTTACCCAGCAACAATACATTAACTCAGCCCTCGAACGATATGGTATGGAAAACTCATGGACAGACTCTATATCCTTACCAAAAGGCATTCAACTACAGAAAGGGACAGTGGATGAACAAATACTGAAGAAGTCCATATACCAACTGCTAATTTGATCGCTTATATACCTGACAACTGGTACCAGACACGAACCAGCGTATACAATATCCTTTCTCTGACAATTTTCTTCCTGCCTTACCGAAATCCACGTATCAGCCTCTAAACACATCCTTCGGTCCATTTACGGTACACAAACTATTGTACTCTTATAACCTTGTACAACCACAAATACTATAAACACCTATGTGGATGCAGACTTTGCAGCCTGACTTGATACCCGCCGCTCCTTCTCAGAGTATATTATACTTTTTAACAATTCCTGTATATCCTGGCCGTCACAGAAACAAGCCTCAGTCGCAACATCTACTACAGAAGTGGACTATGTAGCTATGTCCCTCACAGCAAGGCAATTCCTATGGTACATCAAAGGTCTCAGTGACATCCAGCTTACAACCCTGATCGCTTTGTATGCCGACAAGACTGGTGCAAACTTTCTAGCAACCAACCAACAACTTAATGATCGACCAATATATATCGATATCAATTTTCACAGAATCCAAGAAGACATCGATTACAGCTCCTTCACCCTGCTGAAGGTTGCATCATGAGAAGGTCTTGCCGACATATATACCAAGGTACTTGCGAAACTGGCACAAGAAGCTATAATGAGATTGTTGGGCAGTAGATAATGAGAGGAAGTGTTGAAATTCTTCAATTCGTTTCATAAGTATATTTCCTCTGGTAATATTATTTATATCTCTGCTTGGTTATTTCTAGTTTACTCAGGAAAACTAATGATATGACTTCAGCTAGTGTATATCATATTTTCGCTTATATTTCATGATAATGATTGTGGAATAATGCATACATTTCTTATTTTGTGGGCGGGATTTCACAGTTAACTTTCAATGTCTAGGGACCATTTACTAGTCCTGTATCAGCTGTTATCTTTTTGTTTATTTCATAAACACGACTTCAGATTATGCATATTTTATTGGGATTTAATTAGTAGTTTTACAGGGTCCAACATGTTCCTACTTATATTTCTTACAATGTTTTCCCTTATTTTGTTCCTGAGTACAAGGAGGATACACACCTGTATAAATAGCTGGTTGCCGCCTACTTTATTTAGTTAATTAAGGACAAGAACTACTACCAATCTACCTTCATACTACAAAACTCATCATACTAGTATGCCCATAGTATACTTTTAATACTACGTTGTAACTTCGAACTAAGGCAATAAGATTGTGCCAATATACATAATTCAATAAGACCACTGCACAGAACTGATGCCTAAGATCACCTCCCACTATGTCAGGACCTCCTGGGACCCTATAGAAGTCTCTAATATCCCTTGCCCTTGAGCCATAGTACCTAACAATATCTAGCAACCATATAATAATGAGGAATATAATTCTTCAGGCTCTAATGGCAGCTATTTCAACAATGATGATGACTCAATTCTATGGCCTTGGGAGAGCGGTAATAAGGCCTGTAGCATTGTGAGAAGATAAGTTTTGTTTAGATATTGGGAATGTAATATGTATACATGTTCTGGTACCTCTATTACTACTCTCGTTAGCCTCTCCTTTGTCAGATTAGATTCATTTGACTTAATTCCTCTTTTATTTAATTTCTTTACTGGAATATCTATATTCTGGTACTCTGCTTAATGAATGCTTTGGAGGATCGGCAGGATTGTGCCCCAGGAGTTCCAAGGGAAGGAACAGGTCATGTATACCATAGGTAGGATAGTTGCAGTGTTGTTGGGAAGCGCCAGGATGTCCTGGACTCTGGCAAGGCCAGAGGATTCTGGAAGCTGTACACCCACTAGTAATAATAGTGGCTGCGGGTTTCCAGAGCCTTAGCTCTTGCAGGAAAGATTTCATCTATTCAAGAGTGATGCCCTGGTTAGCAGGGGACATCACACTTCAGACAGATGCCTAGACAGTCTATACATTTGGTTGAACAGCGATACTATTATTCCCCTTCACTCTATAAACCACTCTATTGTTCTCTACTTGGCTTCGCCTCTCAGCAGGTCGCCTTTAGACACAAAAGGGATAGCATTATACCGCCTTGGCTCTATTGTTTAACTGTTCACACAGGCTAGCCACTGTTACAGTTTGGTTTCCTTTGTTGATAATAGTTCTTGCTCAGTGTCATTCGTATTTCTTTCATTGTTATATGGTTTCTTTATATAGTTGTATGGCCTGCTTCTACTCTGTAGTATTTTTTTTTACCCAAGCACCTTTGTGCAAGAGGGTTTCATATAGGTCCGGGTTTCGGGATGTACTGTAGATGGAGGGTTTTTTGATGTTATACTTGGCACAGAATGCATTTTTTGTGCCTTTAAACAAATCTACAATGCTTAATAACAACAATAACAGGGGCCAGTAGTACAAATTCTTCACGCAACTATCTAAGTACTTTCCTATACAATTACTCTATGTAACAGGCGGTAGCGTGTGTGAACAGTTATACAATAGAGTCTAAGAGGTAACCTGCTATGCTTTGATATCTATGGGAGACCTGCTGAAAGGCGAAGACAAGGGGAGTACAATAGAATAGTTTATAGAGTGCAGGGGTACAATAGAATCGCCGTTCAACCAAGTACATTCACTGTCTAAGCATCCATCTGAAGTTCGATGTCTCCTGCTAGGCGGGAGACTACTCTTAAATACATAAAGTTTTTCCTGCAAGAGCTGTGGTTCTAGAAAGCTGTAGCCACTATCATTACTGGTGAGTGTACAGCTACTGGAATCCTGTGGCCCTGCCAGAGTCCTGGAAAGCCAGGGGCTTTCTCACAATACTACCTCTATCCTACCACCGATATACATGACCTGTTCCTTCCCTTGGAACTCCTGGGGCACAATCCTGCCAATCCTCCAAGCATACAGTATGCAGAGTGCCGGAATGTAGAGATTCCAGTAGGGAAATCAAATACAACAGAAATCAAATCAAAGGAATGTAATCTGACAAAGGAAAGGCTAACGAGAGTGGTAATAAAGGTACCAGAATATGAACACAGGTTACATTCCCCAAATCTCAACAAAACCTATCTTCTCCATAAGCCATATGCCTCATCGCTGCTTTCCCAAGGTCTGAGCATGGAATCATCATCAGGGTTGAAGTAGCTATCAACTGAGCCTGCAGAATCATATTCCTAATCGTTATAGCGTTTCCAGAAATCATTAGGTGCTATGGTTCTAGGACAAGGGATTGTAGAAGCCTCCATAGACTCCCAAGAGGTTCTGATATAGTGGGAGGTGATCTTAGGCATCGCTTCTGAGCTGTGGTTCTCTTTCCTTTATTCCGCTATACTATCAATTGAGTTCTCCAGGTTCTCAATAGGTTCCCCAGAGTCATCTGTCCTTTCATACCCTTTCCAGTGTACCAGGAATTTGACTCGTTTGTCCTGTAGGCGATAATCCAGTATCTCCTGTACTTCCCATTCTTCTGCATTGTTGATGAGTATAGAGGCTGGCCTATCCATCCTCCTGGATGCAAATCTATTGGGATTGTTCTCATAGTCTTCCTTGAGGCAGGAGATGTGATAATATAGCTTTTGCCGCTCCATTCTCTTAGGCAATTCCAGCTTATAGTAATCGCTACTAGATTCATATACTAGGACCTTAAAGGGTCCAAAGCAATATGGGTCTAGCTTCTTGGATCGTCCAGGGGGAGAGGTATAAGGCCGTCCTCTAACAAGAACTCTCGTGCCAATGCTGAATGGTCTCCGAGAGGGGTTTCTCTTCTTATCTGCTTGGACAGTCTGCCGCAATGTCGCATACTTTGTGGCCATATCTACTTCCATCCTAATGGCTTCCTGGGCGTTCAGGATCTCGTCCACTTTTGGTACTTTGCTGGCATATCTGAGAACAGGATTGAAGAGCTTCCAAGGGCGTCCATAGAGTGCTTGGTATAGGGATATTCCAAATGATTGATCGGGGGCGCCATTCATGGCTGCTGCTATCGCTGGGAGAGCTTTGGGCCAGTTGTTTTGTCTTTTGTTGATGAAGTTCCTCATCATCAGTTTAAGGGTACAAATCTGGCCCTCTACCTGGCCATTTGTTTGGTGCGGGTATTGGGTAGCCATGCAGACCTGGATTCCCATTGAGTTCATCATCTAAGACCAGAACTTAGAGGTAAATCGGGAGTCTTGGTCTCATACTATACTTAGGGGCTGTCCATAAACATCAAATATCTTCTTCTGGAGCTTGCTGAATACCTTTTCGAAGGTGGCAGAGTCCTGGAGTGCTATAAGGTGAGTGTGGGAGGTAAAGCGATCAATAATAACCATGAGAGTTGTATAGTTATTTGATTTGTTGAAGGGTCCAGCGAAATCGAAGGCAAGGGATTGGTAGGCTTCTTCAGGTGCTGGCAGGGCCAGGGATCTACCTGCCGGAAATGTGGTGGGCTCCTTGTTGATCTTGCATTGATCACAGGAGCGGCAGTAGGCTATAAAGTCCTGACGCATCTGAGACCACCAGAAGAAACAAGCGGCGTACCAGTAGGAATTGTGAGCTGAGAAGTGTCCTAGGGCTTCATGAGCTGTTTTAATGATGAAATCCCGAGGGTATACTCTACTTTCTAAGGGTCCCATCGGGATATAGATGTTAGAATAGCCGTTGGTATTGTCAGCTATGAGGAGGCCATCCTGGATCGAATAGTGTAACTTGTCAGTGGTCTCTAGGACTCGTCAGAAAAATGGGTCATTCTGGAGAGCTTCTAGAACTGCTGAGCGGAATTTTTCCAAGAGGGAAGAGTGGAGGGTACCAAGGAAAGTCTGGGCCTTTTCAGTTTCTGATGTATCCCAGAAAGTTTCCCGATCAGTATAGAGGGGTCTAGAAGCTGGCGAAGCTGGTCAAGCCGGAGGTGGGCATGGTGGAGTTATCATATATGCAAGTCTGAGGTACTTGTTTCCTGGACAGGGTAGGGACATAGAGCATTCGTTCGATTGAGGTGGGCTACTGTCCTTAGATGTATCAGATGATGCTCTCACTTTCTTTCCTTGCTTTCACTATTCAGGGTCTCTGGGGAGGTATCCATTAGCTTCCTTACTGTCTCTGTATATAAGGAACTGGTCATCCTAGCAGGCAGTCCAACTGAGTGCTGAATGGCTTCGTTCCTCTATAGTCTGGTGAAGGTTCAAGGTGGCTTTGTCTCTCCAAGCGTTGACTACCTGGATGCTGCTAGCATTGCTGATAGCGTTATTCTAGTGCTTTTGAGAACAGGTGACTGCATTGGCTGCTATCTCTTTGATTGCTACGTAGTCTGGGGGGGAGCGATAGATAGATTTGCGAGTAGTGAGGGATGGAGAGTGCTGTATTTCCTTAATGGCTTCCATTTCGCTGTCGGAATCTAGGCTATAGTATGAGGAAGAAATGTAGTTTGTTTGAATATGATTATAGTTGTAGTTCTGGAGATCTGAATTTTCAGAGGCAGGGTCCTCTAGCATTATATCTTGAGGCCCTGGATCGCTTTCATGCACTCTGGATAGATAGTCTGCCAGAAAATTCTCCACTCCAGGCATGTATTCTATTTTAAAATCGAAGCAGCTAAGATGCATTATCCATCTTTGCTGCCTGTAACTGAGATTCTTCCGTTTCAGGAACTTGGGGAGATTCTCATGGTCAGTAACTATGGTGAACTTGGTGTGGGACAACAGGTCGGTGAAGGCTTGTTCAGCCTCAACTATTGCAAGCACTTCTTTTTGGTAGGTGGGGTAATTACTCTGAGAGGCTGACAGTTTCCTGAAATGGAATGCTATCGGTCTGGCTGTAACTCTGGTTGGTCCTTGGTCTATCCAAGCGCCACTGCCAGTAGGAGCTGCATTGGTGAATAGCCAGATTTGTTCTAGATTGGTATAGTCAATATGTCTAAGAACTAGATAATATTTCACCGCATTTTTCACTGCTTGAAAAACTGCTTCCTGCAAGTCAGTCCATATCTATTCTGCATCGCCGGTAAGCTCTGTGACTGGTGCAGTAATGGTGGTGATATGTGGTAGGAACTGGGAGATATAATTAACTATTCCACTAAAGTGCTAAAGTTCCTCTCTATTCTGAAGTCTTGTCCAATCCACAATGCTACTGATCTTGCTGTTGCTGGGTGAATGCCTTTATTATGGATCATGTGTTGTAGGATATCAAGCTTTCTGCAAAGAAGACACTCTTCTTTGGGTTGGCATATAGCTGCGCTTTCTACACCTTCTGGCAAACAGCTTTGATTTGCTTAATATAGTCCTGGTGTGTTTCGCTGTATATCAGGATATCATCAATGCATACTTATACAAAGACTCCTAACTCTTCTGATAGTGTATCTTCCATGACTCTCGTGAAGGTTCCTGGGGCATTTGTGTCTCCCTGCAGCATTACTTTGCAGGCGAAGCCTCCAAATAGTGTCTTGATTATGTTATGCTTCTCATCCCCAGGCTTAACCCTGGTCTGGAAGTAGGCATCACGGAGGTCTACCTTGCTTCAGAATTTGACGCTGCCTACAGGGTTGAGTATGAGCTGCTGCATGGGGATAGGAGCTACGTCCTTCTTGGTGTTATTATTCCTATGGCGGAGGTCCACTGATGGTCTTATCCTGCCATCAGGTTTCTCTTGAACGAAGATGCTGGCACATCCTGGAGTTTGTGATCTATAGAGTATCCCAGTCCTAATTTTCTTCACTATCCATGGCTTGAATTTAGGGATCAATTTTTCGTGGGTCTTGAAGGTTGGCATCTTCACATAAAGGTTTGGGTCCTTGATCATGATCTGGTAGTTAAAGCACCGCAATGGTGGTAGAGTTCCAGGTGTTTCGGTAACAAAAACCTGAGGGAACATCTGGATGAAGTCTGGTATATCTTCCTGTTTAGCCATTGCAGAGTAAGGCTGAGTGCTGTTCCCATTGCAGTTGACTCTAACTTTGTAGTCAGTGCAGTAGAGGGTATTTTTCCGGCTGTCTATGACTGTTCCAAAGCGTATAAGGTTATCCATACTGAGTATAATATCATAGTCTGATACTCGAGTGACACTCATGTATACCTTAGGTACCTTCATACTTTCAATTTCGATATCTGTGATGCAGGTGTGATTGCTGCTTGATCTGGATCCCTGGACAGCCATTTTGAGCAAAGTAGGTATCTTCTTATTGGTATAAGGGATATTGTTTATTGTGACAAAGTGATTGCTGATTAGAGTACTGCCAATGGTTCCAGTGTCTGCTAGGACCCTGGCGGGTGTCTAGTTGACTAGCATTGTAAATTCTAAGGCTTGGAATGGCCTTGCCGCTTCCTTGGGGCTGCCAACAGTAGTCTTGAGGGTTATGATGGTATTCCTTCCATCCAACGCTTCTGTGTCATCGCTTTCTGCCTCATATTGCTCTTCATTGCTATCGGGGGTGTCCTGGGTTACTGTGACATGGTTGGACTTGATCTCCTTCTTAGGACAATCCTTTACCATGTGTCCTGCTTCTCCACAGTAGTAACAGGCTCCTTCTCTCTTACATCAATCCATTTCCTGTTTGCTCAGCTTTTTATACTTAGGAGAGCTCGATTTCCTTACTAGAGCTTTGCCTTTGCCTGCTAGATTACTGTTAGTTTGTTATGGAGGGTTCTTAGCTTTGTTTCCCTTATTTCCGGAGGTGCTAGAGGAGCTACCACTACTCTCATAGGCTCCAGTCTTGAACATTGTTGCATCATATCTTTCTGCCTATTAGACAACCTGATTGCAGGTATCAGTATCACTTATCTGTGGTTCCACATTTGTTCTAAGCCTGGGATCTATGGCATCCAAAAAGCATTGCCTTTGAGCATAGTCTGATATAGAGTCTCACAGCAGTATTCCTCTTAGGTCTTCTAGTTCTCCAGCCATCTTTGAAATTCTCGCTGGCTTGCCTCCAGAGAAGTGCTGTATCTTCTGCCATGTGAAGTACAGGTGATCTGTATTAGTTGATGCTTCAAAGAGCTGCTTAAATCGATTCTTGAATTCTTAGAGGGATGGTTGTTTGTCTTCAAACTCATCTATGAGGTTGAGGTAGGGACTCTGTGCTCGCTTTTCCTTATAGGTGTCATAGTTGTCCACTACATCCTCTGTGTCATCAAGAACATCATACTTGGATAAGTACTTCTTAACCTTCCTAAACCAGGGCTTGAGTTTGTCTGGTTGTAGATCCTCGCCTTCTCTACTGAACTTGAATAGTTATGGAAACTTGATCTTTGGGTTTTCTGTGTTGTTCAGAAGTGTCAGCCATTGTTCTAGATAGTGGCATAGGTGCTGGCTGGTGTCTGGGAGTTTCAAGTTCTTTCCCTTTTCCCTGAGGTAGTTGTGGTAGTCTAGAGGGTCCTGGGGAGTCTGAAAATCCGCCAGGGGCTGTCTCACTTCTTTAGAGTACTGTAGAGTGTAGTTAGGTTCCAAAGACTGTCTCCAAGATAGTTCTGGTTCTTAGTCTCGATTGCTGAGGTATCTCAGTTCTCTGGCTTTCTCTTTGGACGATTTGCTCTGTAGTAAGGTCCTCTTCTGAGTCTGAATCAAGGTCTCCCGGTTGTAGTAAACTTTGTCTAGGTATATGTGTATCGTCTCCTTCTGCTTCTGGTTCTGAATGTGGGTTATTCCCAAGTCTGCTGGGAGGTCTGGATATCCTTCCAGACCTAGTGGTCTGACTTCTTCTGGCTGTAATGATATATGTAGCACCTGAGCTGGGAGTCTCTCCCTGCTGCTCGTGCTTCTAACTTATCAAGAAAAGGAAGGCTTATCAATCCTACCCACCGTTCTCAATCCTGAAAACCTGGTATCAACTGCTAAGGCGAAAAAATGTAACAGGCGGTAGCCTGTGTGAACGGTTATATAATAGAGTCTATGCGGTAGCCTGCTATCACTGTAGTGTCTACCGGAGTCTACTAAAAGGTGCAGACAAGGGGAGTACAATAGAATGGTTTATAGAGCGAAGGGGAACAATAGGATCGCTGTTCAACCAAGTGTATTCCCTGTCTAGGCATCTGTCTGAAGTCTGATGTCTCCTGCTAGCCAGAAGACCACTCTTAAATATATAAAATCTTTCCTGCAATAGCTGAAGCTCTGAAAACACGCAGCCAGTATCATTACCGGTGAGTGTACAGCTACCGGAATCCTGTCGCCCTGCCGGAGTCCAGGAAAGCCTTGGGCTGTCCCACAATACTGCCTCTATCCTACCGCTGATTTAAATGACCTGTTCCTTCCCTTGGAACTCCTGTGGCACAATCCTGCCGATCCTCCATCGTATACAGTAAGGAAAGTGCCGGAATCTAGAGATTCCAGTAGGGAATCAAATACAAAAGAAATCAAATCGAATGAATGTAATCTGACAAAGGAAAGGCTAACGAGAGTGGTAATAGAGGTACTGGAACATGTACACATGTTACACTCTACCTCTGTACACTTATCCCACTATTGGCATTGTGCGATAGGAGCCAAATGGTTCAGCTATGAATACAACGTAGACATCACTCTAAGAACAATACTGGACCTTCAACCCGTACTATTAGTTGCGATAGTACCCCTTCCGTAGTAACTGAGATTAGTAGCATCCGGCATTCGAGCTCTAGTTCCAAATTAGGATATCCAGGACGAGCCATTAGTTATTAGGATATCTCCAGAGAAGTAGTTACCTGTTCCACCACTGCTAATAATATAGGATCTTAACAGTTATCTCCTGAGGTTGAATTTCAGCTATGTCTAATATCTCAACGGTGTGAGAGGCGCCAATTCTATTCCACAAAAAGTTGTTCTTTGATCCGACAATTTCAAAGTAAAGTGCATGAGTTTTTGTGGGATATCTGAGGGGCCACTGGTGTCTTTCAAGCTCAAAATTGGTGATAAATGCCTCAATCTCAATGATTGGATAAGGTGCTAGGGTGGCCTCATACCAGGTTCCGGGACCTGTCATGGATTCTGAAGGGTGTAGTGGTATACAAGTTATTTTAAATAACTTGCTTTACCCCGAACAATAATGCACATATCAGGACCAACTACTGCAAGCTGGATTATGATGCAATTTTTGTTTGGAGTTGTTGTCTAGGAGTCCTTGATTTGATTGTATTCTCTCCTGGACATAGCAATTGCATGCCCATGCAAAACAAACTGCATGCTCAATCAAAACCCTTAATAACTACTATTAGTATTTATTACTTTTCTTAAAGTGTAAAAACCACTTACCTTTATTAATACAAAGTCCCATTGCTTTCTCCCAGGTCTGAACTATTACTTCTGTCAGAAGATTAAGCTCAACATCCTCCTCGAGGTACCACTCCAAAAACTCCCTTTCAACCATCTTTTCCTTTCCAATAAACTGCTCATTCAACTCCTGCCTATACAGACCATCAGGAATCTGAACCTTCAGCATCCTTCCCATATCCCAGTAGGTGAGTCCTTCAGGCATAGTGTATAGGTGGTAGGGTGGGTAATAGTAGAGTAGTGTTG
>QFET01019760.1:0-11647 GCA_003316355.1 Tuber calosporum | reverse complement strand
GTCCTAGTAGGACCACTGGCTGGGCTGAGGTTCGGTAAGCTATACCAAGTGATCTAGGGCTCGTTATACTGACACAGAGTCATGTCAATCCCAACAAGCCAATCAATTAAGGTCAAATACTACCACATCACGCTTCTTAGAGTAGGCATGAAGGTGTATGGAAACTTCTGCTTGAGTCGAAAGATGTTAATCCTTAAACTCAAATAACAAGGAAGACCACTGTTCATTAATGCTTCTCATAATTAGAATGCGGGAGTGTTGGAATTCCAGCTTGCACAATCCAAGTTCAATCCTGACAAGTCAAATAACACTGAGAAAGGGAAGGAAAAGGGTTCTCCGCAGAGTGAACCTTGCCGCTTCTCGTTCCATTTTCTATGTAAGCTCCTATTACAGGTGAGTGAGTAATGTGTCTAATACTTTGATATTATGATATTCACTGGAGATAAAAGAACTGATACTAGAAGAACTTCAAAATGTAAATCAGTTGTCATAATATGCAGCCAGTGTTGGCGGTTCCAGGAGCTCGTCTACTATATCTTTCTCCTCCAGTTTGTGTTTATCTCTTTCTAAAGTGAAATATTGTACAATTTATGGCCAGTGTAGGCACACATAAGCATTATGTAGTAAGACCGCAACTTGAAATTGTAATGCTATAGGTTGTAGCAAATGCTTTTAGTTTTTTTAATAATATAATAAAGCAAAGGGACTAGCTATTTTCTTAAATACCCAGTCAGCCACAATACGTAGATGAGACATGACCTTATTTTATTGCTTTTATTCTGATGTAATTTAGGCTCCCTTGTGAGCGAAACAAGGAAGGACCAAATTCTATATGCAGGATCACCATGAAGTCCTAGTAGTGTCCAGTTATCTGGATGGGCATATTGTTCCAAACAAACTATAAGAAGGCATAACCATTTTCTTCTGTTATCAGGGCTAAAGATATGACTTATCAGTCCCTCTCGGTCTCAAATTCTATGATACTTTAGGCAATGCTTTCCTTTCAACCCATTATAACAGGTTTTCTGCATCTGTATTAGTCGAGCAATTGCATCGATTGTCCCATGGATATCCCCGCATACTGTTCCTATCAGTGCCACCTTTCCCTCTATTATGCAGGCATAATATGCCAACTTGGCTGGTGTAAGGTGGACAGGATCCCTTTCTAGTTGGTGATTCAAGTGTGAATGAATGAATAATTGAGTAGTGGTACTAAGTCGTAATATGCATTCAATAGGGCATTCAAACTTGTGCAAAAGATCACTTAGCTCCTTTGGATATCCTAATCAAGCTAGAAGAATACACAATGTGGTTCAAGAATCTTGGGAGATTCTATTACTTTCTGTTATCTAGCCTCTCAATGGGCCAGCCCGGGCTGAAAAAGGGCCGACCCGACTCATCCCAAGCCCGACAAACAATGAGTTCAACCCAGCCCAGCCCGATGAAGTATAGCCCAGGCTAGCCCGGGTTGCCCAACGAACCCGTTGGGCCTACACACAGGCAAAGTATAGTAGAGTAGTGAAATCAAGATATATTAATACTAAGCTTTTATGATACAGAATTGTAATAACTTCCCATGAGGAGACTCTGGTAGTCCCCAAACCCAGGATGATGATGCGGGGCATTTTCTCTTGCTTTACATACAAGTGCCAGCAACATTGGGTGGTAATAGGTATTCGTGGTCTAATTCATTCCCATCTGTTCCTTGACGCGTGAAAGACACGGATATCTCTGATTCATAGTAAACAAATTCTGAAACGGGACTTGGTGTTCGGAGAATGGCTGGAGGACCGGAGACAAAACTACTCGCATTAGAAGAGAAACTCAGGATTGTTTAAGAAGGAACTGAGAGAAAGAGTAGTAGAAGAAGCACTTTAGAGGTAATATAGATGGAATGTGGAAACTTGGGGGAAACAATGTCATGTTCTAAAGTGCTAGTATGAGTATTAAATGCTGGTCAAAAGTTGAAACTAAGTGCAAATTGGAAAGTCCACTAATTGCACTAAGAGTTAGTTTCTTACGCGACTATCTTGTGTCATGGAGAATTCTGCTTCAACCTTATCTCTAATGCAAATCATGTTCCAGAATTGAAGATGGCGGGACTATAGTTTCCCAGGTGATACGAGAGGCAATACTCTACCTGAAGCTTAAACTTAAGATAAGACATTGGTTGGGTTCGCTGGGCTCGCCGGGCTACCCGGGCTTGAATCCACCTAGCCCGACCCAGCCCAACGAAGCTTATAGGTGACCCCAGCCCAACGAGCCCAGCCCAGCCCAACATATGGCCCGACCAATTGAAAGGCTTGGCTATTATGTGATCAGGGAGATGTCAAGTATCCACCAATGCATGGATCTCTATCTGGGTAAACCTGTTGACTAGTTAGTTTATGCTTGGAAAAAATTCATATTCAACAATATCAAATGCTTTTGTCATTGCGATAGAGGCTGCCATGAAATATGGGTGTCAAGGTTGCGGCGTCTGGCCGCAACCCCGGCATATTCGCTAGGTCACAACCTGGGTCACTCTTCCAGAGTTCCTGACAGCTTAACACAACTTTGTGGCACAACACAACTTTGCGACTTAACCCAGCTTTACAGCTCAACACAACTTTGTGGCTCAACACAACTTTGTGATGTATATTGATATCATCATAACATTGCTGGATCCAGTAGCTTTAGAAAATCTTGTAACTATCAAATACTCATGTTCCTATTCACGCATACAATAACTGAATTATATATACTACAAGAAATAATGCCTGCAACGCCAGCCATTATTCTTCCCAGGAAGCGAATTGAGCCTTATGCAGAGCTTGAGGTACGAATTCAAGCTGCTGTTATCTGTATTCAGAATGACCAATACCCATACCCAAATATCGCTGAGATTGCCCGCACTTACGAAGTCCCAATTCAGCGCCTGCGAGGAATTTAACAAGACTGGCATTCAAGACAGGAACGACCAGGAGCCAACTACAAGCTCTCCCCTCTCCAGGAGCTGGCGGTTTGTCAATACCTTGATAGCCTCGATAAAGTCAACACCAATGCCAGACTGCTAATGCTTACCAGCTGTGCAAATACGATTTTGCAAAACACCCATTCTGGCACAGGTTCAGCTGAGGTTGTCAGTCATCATTGGGCAACCCGCTTGCGGAGCCTCTGTCCAGAGTAGGTTATCTGAAAGCAAAAATCACTTGATGCTTACTGTAAAAATACTCATTAGCCCAATAATATTTGCAATTGGTTTGCCTAATATTTAGATGTTTGTGAAAAATATTGGATTCAGCCAGGTGACCAGTATAATTTCGATGAAACTGGCTTCTGTATCGGTATTGGCCCTGATCAAGGGATCATAACCCGTGATCCTACACACCAGGCCTACTTGGATACAGCTACGAATCGCAAACTAGTTTCTGTTTGTGAAACGATCAGTGGAGATGGGGTTGTATTGCCACCAATGCTTATTGTTCCTAGTATTATCCATTAGTAGTATTAGTTTACAAGTACCCATATTCCTGATAATTATCTCATTGGCCTGTCACAAACAGGTTACAATAATTATGAATTGACCATGGGTTAGCTTGTGCATTGCGAATGGTTCTCAGGAAAACGATAGTCTGGAGTCTATCGCCTATTACATCTTGATAGATTTGGCTCTTATTGTACCAAGGAGTTTATCGACTATTGCGATATTCATAAGATTATGCCTTTCTGCCTTCCTCCCCACTCCAGCCACCTTCTATAGCCCTTGGATGTTGTAGTATTTCAACCTTACAAGCATTGTCATGCTGAGGCTGTTGAGGCAGCAACTAGGATAGGGTGTGGTGACTTCGACAAAGCTGAATTCCTTGATAGAATTGATTCTATTCACCAACAGACATTTAAGATGTCTACTGTACAATCATCATTCAAGGCTACAGTTCTTATTCCTTATAACCCAGACCTAGTTATCTCAAAACAGTGAGAGTCAGTTCACAGCCCTGATCTTCACCCCAAACCAGCATCTCGATTACGGGCCATAATTCTAACTACCAAGGCTGGTCTGAAGCCCCAAGGGGACAAATTATTACGGGAGGCACACAATATGTCGGCTGACTTCCAATCTCGACTCAAGCTTATTCTACAAGGAGGAGTGGGTCTTGTACAGTCTAGTGCATTAGCTATGGAACGCATGGAAAATACCCGAGCTGCAGCGAATGCTAGAATTGTGAGATGCAGTGCCCAAACCCAAGGCAAGAACCTAAGGGTGTAGTGCTGTTTGCCTCAGAAGTACGTCAAATAGTTAAGCAATGGGAGGAGGCTGAGCTAGAAAAAGGAGAAATCCAATTACTAAGAGCACAAAATGCTAAAAAAAGGCTGTTACTGCGGATCAGAAGCCTTTCTTGAGGAGATTAAAGCTGCCTATAAGGTAAGATGTAAAACACTTGCAGAGAAGAAGAAAAGGTTGAGGGAGCAAGCAAGAAAGATAAATTGTAAATAAATTAATTTACTCTTATTTTTATTTGCCAAAGTATGCTTCAATTCTTCTATTTAACTACTAAGATGCTGTTTGGCAGACCGTGATTTGAAATAACAGAAATTTGAAAACGTGTTTTGGAGATTTGATTTAGATCAGATTAGAAACTGTCCAATGAGTAGACTTATAAAAAGATTATGCAAGTATATTTTGCATGACATAATCCTCTTTCACCAGTTTCAATTGGTTGGTCCTAAATCCAATCTAAATCTAATCTAAATCCAATCTCCAAAATGCGATTTCAAATTTCTGTTATTTCAAATCACGGTCTGCCAAACAGCCCCTAAGTTATTCAAAGCCCCAAAGATGTATTGAGCTGCAAAGTTGTATTTTGCTGCAAAGTTATGTTGAGCCACAAAGTTGTATTGGGCCAGGAAGTTGTGTTGAGCCAGAAAGTTGTGTTGAGCTACAAAGTTGTGTTGGGCCGCAAAGTTGTGTTGAGCTGCAATATTTCTATTGTAAGCCACAAAGTTGTGTTGAGCGGTCAGGCATTCTGGAGGAGTGCCGCTGGTTGTGAGCCAGCGAACATGCAGAGGTTGCGGCCACACGCCGCAACCTTGGCATGGTTAGTGACAGATGCATAAAATTCACCTGTGATCTTGAATCCACAGCAAGACTTAAACTGGAACAGAAACCAGGACTTTAAGACCTGTAGACAAGGAAATATATATATATATAATCATACTCAGGACAGATAGTCGAAATAATAAAATCTCCAGAGAAGTCGTAAATGCAGTGATAAGCTCTATGAAGCAGGGGGGTAAGCCAACTAGCCACTCTTCAAACTTGAGAATCTCACAATCCTACAAGTTATTATATTGACATCAAGATGGAGTTGTATCTTTCTTACCCCAACAGGTTCCTCTATTATTCCACAATTAAGGCATTCAGATATATCTGACCCCCTTCCACAATGCTCCACACTTATATCTATTCAAGTTGGTGGTAGTAAGTGCAATTGGGAGGTGATACAAGTCTATCATCCAGTGGAGGATCCTTTACACTCGAAAACAGCTGTACTGAATTCAAGCAAAGTCTGGTATAAGATATTTCATTGTGAATTATTTTGCCAGAGCACAAAATACTGCACCTTGGTCGATTGTCTCCCATTTACTATTTGTCATTTCTGCATTCGGTATTCATGACATAATTTATTAAAACTACACCACCAAGTCACCTGAACCTGCTGCGCAAACTCATTTCCCCACCAAGGTTGCCTTTTTGATAACCGGCACCTAGGTGTCATTGCGCAAACTCTCTAATCGCGTTCCTCTCCTCTCAGAAAAGTGCCGGATTGGGTATCCTGATCCGTTGAATGCAATTGCGAGCCACACCGCAAATGGCCCTCTCACCGATGAACTAGAGTCGCCTGAATGCCCTACTTCAGATTTCTTCAGTTCCTCAGACATAGACTCTCCTACAAATAGCACCGCATCTCTTAACCTACCTCTCTCAGATATAGTCTTTCATCCATACACTACCACTTCTGTTTCCCTTCCTATCCTCCACCCGCCATTACCAAAAAACCCTACTACCTCTTTTCTCCTCCCCACTCCTGACAGAACCTCTCCTAAGAGAAGCATAGTTAGTCTTCCCACTCCAGTCACCTCTATGGCCTCTGAGCAAACCACTACTCCTTCTCTCCGCCTTCCCATTTCCGATTCGGAGGCCAAGCATTATTACTATGGGCTGTACTCTAAGCCAGTCCTTGTTGCACGTAGTGGAAACCAGATATGGGAGCAGCCAACTGGCCCGGAAGCCTACCTCAGGCCCAAGGAGCTTAGGCCCGTTAGCAACTACAAACTAAAGGCAGTCTGGGAGGAAAAACTTGCTTTCCAGATACACGATATCTTGGAGTCCAAAGGGGTCGAGTGGACAAGTACCGATGTTGTCAGGATTGGATACTTTGGAGAGTCTGCTGCCCCAACCATTGTCTGGATTGGGGTGAAGCCTGACACGCTCTCACGCACGGTTGGTGACGTGGTTGCACGGCAGTGTAAGGAGCTTCTTGAGACTTACGATATTCCGGATGTAGAGGTTGAGATCCGCGAATCGCTTGTTACACGCTATATTGGCCCACCACTTCTGAATCCCGTTCCTTCGTCTAACCCTACTGCTGAGCTTCTTGAACCTCTCACCTCTACCCTTGGACTTTTCATCTGCAACGCTAGTACACCATCGATAGAGGGAACTGGTGGCTTTTATGTCATAGATGACAAGTCCCAGCTGTATCTCGTCACTGCGCGCCATGTCGTATTCACGCCAACTCTAGCCAACAATGCAATCTATGATCACAAGTTAACTAGCTCACCAAGGATTAACGTTGCTCTCATTGGGCCTGACACCTTTAACAACTACCAAAAGAAGATTCTGAATGCGATTTTAGAAAAGAGAATTGTGGCGGAATACGAGGAGACTCAGATTCAGACATCCTCACCAGATTCGTCAGACCGGAGTCATGCAGAAGGGATGGTGGCAGAAGCCAACCAAGCGATTGCGGCCTTCCAAAAACACTACGACTATGTAGGCAAGCACTGGGGTGATATCAGCAATAGCATTCTTGGCTTCATTCGCTTCTCTCCTCCGATTGCAATTAATATCCCCGGGAAAGGATATACACAGGACTACGCGCTCATCAAGATCGACAGCGACAAGATTGATGCCACCAGTTTCACTGGCAATGTCGTAGATCTTGGTACTGAAATTTCCCCTGGGAAGTTCACACTTATGATGTTCCCCAATGCCAGAAACCGGCATAACTTCAAATATCCAAAAAACCGCCTCTTACAGATTCAGGGGATCATCTCAGAACAGGAAATGAGGCACCCAACAATCTTAGATGGGGATGGAACACCGTGTCATATCGTCATAAAGCGGGGCAAGTCTACAGGTCTGACATTGGGTCGGGCAACAGAGATCTTTTCTTTCGTACGCAACTATTTCGACGACCTTCCCCCGATGACTTCCCTTGAGTGGCCCATTTACGCTTACGATGGCAAGTCTGGCCCTTTCTCAGCCAAGGGAGACTCCGGCTCAGGCATCATTAATTGCCTTGGACGTCTCGGTGGCCTACTCACAGGTGGTGGTGGTCTGACCGATTCTACTGATATCACATATGCTACCCCCGCTTCCTTCATTCTTGAAAGTCTCAAATCCCACGGGTTCGAAGTTACTGTTCACCTGCCCCTCACTGCTTAGTTTACGTCTGCTCCTTTACTCTACTTTCTACAAAAAATTTCTTTTTCTTATTCACAATTTCCTCTTGTTGATCACCGGGGCTCTCCCGATTACGACACCTCCTACCCCACGTCATAGAATCTCCTAGAACCCGCCTAAGAGTTGTTTTTCAAGGATGGGCCCACGGTGATCGATGCGAGAAGCGGGGTAGTGAGAGGGGAAAAGAGGGGAAAGCGGGGAAGTAGGTGCAAGGGGGGAAAGAGGGGAATGCGGAGGAAAGGAAATTGCGTGATAGTGTAGAGGAAGGGTGCGATTGTGTTGAAGAGGTTTACAGAAGAGTTAGCAGAGTTTCGTGTATTTAAAGAGGCCCATCAGGCCACGATCTTAGAAAAGACAGGTCACCGAATAACAAGTCTATCTCCGCTAGAACTGGCTCCACTTCTCCACTTCATCTTCAAACGATTCACATTTCCCTCCTAGTTTTTCCACGTTCCCTTCGTCCTCCTGCACGTCACTAGCGAAATCCCCGCCATGCCCATGATAGATACGAAAACCTTAAATTGAGCCTTTAACCAGGAATGTATTAATTCCCCATATCTGCTTCTATCTCCTCGTCACATAGACCAGATCTTCGACAATCCCAAACGGTCCGAGTCCTAGCACCTTCTCCTGCTTTCCCATCACCATCAGTTGTGGCCAATGAGAACAGAGTCCTTGCAAGCGTTAACCATCAGCTTTGGTATTACTTTATGTCAAATCCCAAGATATCGCCAAAATCCCAGTTTCTCCTAGCAACATTGTAAAGCACTCGCCCCTCGCTACCCCGGATCACGCCGAACCGGATACCTCGCTGAGTCGTATGAAACTCAGATGAACCCTCAATTTCTTTGCACCAAAACAGACCTGTTGTCCCGGGTCACCTGCTGTGCCGGACAGATTCTTCGGATTTTGGCCGTTCAGGACAGCGGGGGTAAGCGTACCATTGGTCATTTCCACATCCACGTCAAAGTTTTGTCACGTCCCGTATCTACTTATATTTTTAGTTCATTGCAAGCGGTATTGGTTTCAGTAGGCACTAAATTTGCTCTAATTGTGGCATGGCTGTTGGATACTAAACAAACTAGTTGGCCCAAGTAACAGGGTGCTTTTCCAAATGTACCCAGAACATATGCCAACCACTCTAGGCTGTTTGCCCCAGCCCTGTAGTATGTCCCCTCTAGGAGGTCCACAAATAGATAGATAGGAAGCTTGTGCTGGACACCTTTATTAGCAGTCCGTCTTACCCACTCCTCTCCGACCCGCGATTCAATTGTCAGAAGCCACTCGTAACATATCGCAAAACAGAATAAGTTTCTTCTAAGTTCGCTATAGAAAGCATCCCGAGTGACGGGGCGTTTGCGAGCAAATAAGTGTACCACTCTTTGATTTTGTGGTATATATGTCTGCAGAGTAGTAATGAAAAATGTATTCTAATGGCTGAGGGCCCGTCAGTTTTCTTTTCGATATTCATCCTCGTGTACAAGCCGGAGTTGCAGTGGGTGCAGGAGGAAGCTTAACCACCGCGTGTGAAAGGTTCGATTCTGGCCGTCTACTGAAGTGGCCGAATTGACATGAGAAGGTTCTATTTTCAAATAGCGTAGTCCATGTAACAACAAACCATGAATGGCACTGACTCTGACATTACTCTGATCGCTTGCGTTATTACAGTCAACCACTCTACTCGCGCAGTCTCCTACCAGCCGTTATGGTTCCCCACAGAGGGAGTGGATCGGCACTGCGACTTTCAAACAGAGGGAATTGATCACAAAATAGGGCTGTGTTCAGTAGAAAGTGTCTGCTGTTCTTATTGTTTCTATATCGTCCAGAGGTGTCCCAAGAGGCTGGGTGTTCCTATCCAGACATATTAGACAATTTATTGTTGAGCTGTAAATTATTGTTCAGCTGTCGGGCACTCCTCTGGAGTGCCCAAGGTTGCGAGCAATCTGTGGTTGTGGCTGGGGAGCCACAACCTTGGCACGAGTAGCAATTTCGCGGGTGCGTGTCATGCTTGATCACTCGGAAACCTTCTTCTTTAGTCGGGCCCCCATATATCCCCAGGCCAGATATCTCAAGTAACCATGCGAGGGCCTCAAGGCGATGTATCAATAGGGGATATCTCCTCGGGATCTAGGTCCTGTTGTCCGAGTATAATCCTCCGCACAAAAAACCTCGCTCCACTACGCTTCATTGCTGGTTGCCGATGAGCGTATATAATATTATTAAGGTGCCTTTTTTCTTTTTTTTTCTCTGCTGCCCATAAACGATATCACTCTCAGCCCGCCTCCTCGGACCCCTACTACTATTACAGTACCATAGCAAACATATCCGACACACCGAACCACCAACACTAATCCTAAGAGTCCCGTCAGCCCTCAAGTCACCTACCGGGCTAAAGTCTCGGGCACCTCGGGCATGTGTCTCAAGCTGTAGGGCAACAGCGTCCGACCTTTAGGAATGATTGCAATCTACTTGCGCATTGCAAAAGTTTCCCTAAATGTGGAAAAGAGCTTGGCACCCAGGCCACGGTAAAAAAAAACCAAAAAACAACAAAAATGACCCAAGCAAGAAACACGAAAACAAGAGGAAAGAAAGAAAGAAAGGTACATTATGCTTGAAACTTATTACCCTCATCTTGTAAAATACATTTAGCTATAATGGATGGTAATTTATTAATCTCATGATTGATATTCTCAACTGTGATTCGGTCCTACTCCTCCTGCAAAATGGTTCTCATCTGAGTGGCATTCATAACCTGCTCCTCCCCATGCGGCCATAAGATCCTAGCCTTCATAATCCTCCAAATGTGCTCCATGGTATTAAATTTGGGTGATTTCGGAGGCCACTCAATATTCTTTTCTCCTTCCTTTTCCCGCTCGGAATTGGTGAATTTTGAGTTGTCTGAAGGTGCATTATCCTCCATCAACAACAAACCAGAGGTTGGATCCGCCAGTAACCTTTCCAGGTATGCTGGCCATAGGATAGGACGACAGACACAAGCCACATACCTCCAGGAATCTATCCCTCCTCCTTCCCTTATCTTTAATTTTTCAATTTTAAATATTTTTGACCGCCAGGTCTGTTTTGTTATCACTTTTTTCCCCGCCATCTTGGCTGTTGTTCGAGCTTCCTGAGCTGCCTTAAGCTCCTGTTCTCGTAGCTCCTTCCACTCACTAGTCTCTCTCCATGCGCCATTTAATTCATCTTCCTCCTTCCCACATCTCTCGTTGTACTCCAGAATCAATTTTTTAGCCTCCTCTTTTTCCTACTTTGTTTCCGTTAACCAGATAAAGAAAGTACCCTTCCAGCTCTCTCCGATAGCTCCCCAGCACATGACAGAGTAGCGCTTTTTTTTTGAGGCACCTACGCAATCGGAATGCAACTTCTCCCCCTTCTCCTGTTGGGCACAAACGACTCCCAAGAGGTTTACATGACTTTTCAGAAGGGACTGCATGAATCTGAACCTCTACAGGCAATTACCCCCCTGCGGCCCCTGCGTTCGCCCTGGGAGTCGACACAGGCAGCTTGTGCAGTTGCTCGTTTACTAAGAAAAACAAGAAATTGGAACACATCTTGTAACCCCGTATATGTCGCCGCCGTCATGGTCTAAGGGTATAAGTTCACGTGTTCAACTCCCCGGTCCAGCAGGGTTTCTGGTTGAATGAGATATTTTCTACCAATCGAGTTTGCATCTGCAAACCTTCCTGCAAGACCATAACAACGCCCCGAGTGTGGGATTATAGCCCAACTTCCAAGAAGAGGACTCTGTCTTGAAATAGCAGGTCGAAAGGAAGAAATTGGTCGGTCGGTTAAAGTGTTATGAGCGATATTATCCTATGAGCCTATCGGAAGACTGAGGTCGCCTGTAACAGGCGCTAGCCTGTGTGAACGGATATACAATAGAGCCTAAGCGGTAGCCTG
>QFET01019758.1:0-17658 GCA_003316355.1 Tuber calosporum | reverse complement strand
CCGATGCTCCTGAGCTGTCCTCAGAGGAGATCTCTGCCGCCCTCAGGGCCTCCTCCACATCCTCTGCGCCGGGTCCTGATACCGTCCCCTATGGGGTATAGAAAGTGGTCCACTGCACCACCCCTTCCTTATTAGTCGCCCTCCTCTCCCCTCAACTTCTGCATGGATTCCACCCTCCCTCCCTTAAAAAGGCCAACGGAATTGTGCTGGACAAGCCATGAAAGCTGTACTACAAGACTCCGGCCTCGTTTAGGGTCATCGTTCTTCTCGAGAGAATCTCGAAGGTACTTGAGAGAATTGTCGCCTCCCGCCCCGCCCTAGTTGCAAGGGCCTGTGGCCTCCTCAGTCCTAACCAATGTGGCTCCCTTACGGGCCTTTCCTCCTTTGACACCGTCACCACCGTAGCCTATACAGTACGCACCCTCCACCGCCCAGCTCTACGCGTATCCACCCTCTTCCTTGACATTAAAGGGGGTTTTGATAACGTGGACCCTGACTTTCTCTCCTCTGTACTCGGGAAAACAGGGGTCATCCACTACCTTATCTCCTGGGTCTCGTCCTTCCTTACTGGCCGTACCTGTCTTCTTGTCTTCCAGGGCTCCCCTGGAATGTTTTCCTTCATATCTGTCGGCACCCCTCAGGGGTCTCCTGTATCTCTCTTGTTTTTTGTTATTTATGTTTCTTCTCTTCATTTTTCCCTTCCCAGGGACCTTATACTTTCCTATGTTGATGACTTTGCATTGACTGTATGATCTTCTTCCTATCGCCGCAACGTTCAGCTGCTTCAAGTAGGCTTTTTCTGGATCAAGCGTCGCGGAGCAGTGCGCAATGTCCCCTACTCAGTCCCCAAGACGGAGATCATTCACTGGCGCACCAAGAACCAGCGTGGCTCCCCTTGCATTATCCCCATACAGTTGGAGGGGCAGGTCTTCCATCCCGCCAGCTCGCTCAGGTGCCTGGGTTACTGGCTCACCCCATCCCTCTCCACATCAACTTACTTCTCCTAACAACTTGCCCTAGCCCAGGGTGCCTTCTCCACTGTACGCAGGCTTTCCCCACCAGGGACTGGCCTCTCCCAACACCTTTGCCACCGCCTTGCTGTTTCCCTCCTCCTCCCCATCCTCACCTATGGAGCTGACCTCTTCATACCCTCCCGCGGAATGCTACGGCACTTGGATATCTTCTGGCACCAGATCCAGAGATGGGTTACCAACTGCTTCTGCTATACCAGACTCTCTGTCCTCTCTCTTGAGAGCTGCCTCCCTCCTATCGGCCTCCTCTGTGCCCATTGCCGTAGGCTTGCTGCACTCAGACTGGCATGTGCCCCACCCACTATCAACCCACCCGCCGGCCGGCTCCCCCTGGACTTTCCCTCCTTCCTGCAGGCTCGCCCCCCTGACTCATGACGTCACATCACACAGCGCCTCCCACCCAACGTTAATCCCCTCCATTGGAAAACTGCCCCTCCCTCTCCACCAGTCCTCACCCACCTCCCAGTGGATGGTATGGCCCACCTCATCATCCCAATTCTGGGATCTTTGTCCTTCGCCCCCTAGCCACGTGCAGACCTCACACCTCTCTGTCCTCCTCTTCCCCCGCTCAGTGCCAGGCGCGCCGCCTATACTGGGCTTAGGAGACGAGCGTACCAGATCCTCATCAACGACTATGGAGAGGCCTGCCCTCCCCCACACTACTACCCCTACAAACCGTTCCTATCTCCTCATCCTTTCATGGGCCTCGGCAAGTTCATGGCGGGCCGCATTAACCAAATGCGTGCCCACAAGAGCTACCTAGCCCTTTATACCTCCTGGGTCTCCGAAGGGCAGTCCACCCTCTGTCCACCATGCAGGGACTTCGGCGAAGACTTCCAGCACGCCACACTCTCCTGCACTGCCACCGTTGATGCCCACAGACGCCACCTCCAAGCTGTCGTGGGGATAGGCACGGACGACCCCATCTGGTCTTTGATACCACTCCTCCTCAACCAGGTCGCCTACCTACAAGAGACGCAGGTCACTTTCCCTCCAGATATCTTGCTATCCCCCCCTTATCGCCACCTCCTTTAGTTGCCCCAACCCCCATAGTGTCCTCTGCCCATACTCTTTTTTCGTCCTCAAGTTTTTGATAATTTGTGGTTTTTCCTCACGTGATGGCTTGGTTTCTGTATGTTTCCTTGGCTTGTATTTCCTTTCTTGAGGTTACCGCACGAGGTGTATGGACAGTTACCTGTCCCATTAGTGCTTTATATGCTGTTGGTTTTGTTTGTTTTTAGTTTTTGGAATTAAGGTTTTGTTTATGCCATAGCTAGCGCTGCATGCAAGTTCTTGTACCTTAACAATGAATATATGATATAAAAAAAGAAAAAAAAGAAAAAAAAGAAAAGAAAAAAAAGACACAGATAGCTAACTCTTCACGCAACCACCTAAGTTACTTCCTATGTTATATTTTACCTATTAGTTCAATCTATACTTTATTCTTTATTAAGATCATCCATTTATATCACTGACCGAAAGGTGATTCGATGAACGTATCACTAGGGAGCAGTCGCAAGGGCTAGGAGTGAGAAGATTCAGCTTTTCACAAGGCGGCGTAAGGCTACGAGACCTGACAAGCGGTAAGAACAGCGTTACGTCTCGTTTCCTGTTGCAGTTGAAGGAGATAGTGTGCCTTGTCCGGCAGACTAGGGATATGTTTGTAACACAACCTTCCATATCATTGTGCTCCTGCAGACCTTGTCCAAAGTTTTGTTGAGGCTTGTTGCCTGCTACCTCCAGCTTATCGCATGTACCATTGGGCTCCTTGCTTCCAATAAATGCTACTCTCTTCCTAGTTACCCCTCCTTTGACGCCTGTGCCTTATTGGTTCACACTATCCACTCTTTTAAACTCCTGCACCTCAAAGTGTATACACTATTTCTGGACTTCAAGTGTGGTTTTGACAATGCTGACCCTACATTCTAAGCTGAATCCCTCCAGCGGCAAGGTTTTAACCACTACCTTTGTCACCTATATCAGGTCATTCCTGACTGGGCGCACCTGTTCTTAGTTATATCAGGGTTGTCTGCAAACCTTTTCCCTTGTTTCTGTGGGCACCCTGCAAGTGTCCCCTGTGTCTCCTTTGTTGTTTATTATTTATATTTCTACCTTACATTTTTCTGTCACTAGGGGTCTTATTCTTTCCTATGTTGATGATTTTGCCATTACAGTGGCTTCTCCTTCTTATCAGAAGAATATTCACTCTCTGTAGCTTATTTATACCCGGCTGAAGCGCAGGGTGTCCAGGGGCCTTGTCACCTTTTCCATCCTTAATACCGAACTGATACACTGGAGGACTCCGCTTCTATGTGTGGCTTTAGATACTTCCTCTCATGCTATTGATGCTCTCCTGTTTTTCCATTCAGTCCCAAGTCCCTTGGCTTAGCTACTGGTTCACCCCTTCCCTCTCCCCTCATGCTCACTTCTTCCATCATCTCTCTCTCGCCCATGGTCTTTTCTCGACACATTAACGACTCTCCCCCACAGGAGCCGGCCTCTCTCTACACCTGTGTTACAGGCTTGCAGTTTCCCTCCTACCTCCCTTTCTTCTCCACGGGGCTTACCTGTTGGTCCTCTGCCATACCCTTAGGGATCCCAGGAAGGTGTTTTGAAGCTCAGTTGAATGATGGGTCTCAAACTCCTTCCGATCTACCCCTATTACAATCATGTCACTGTGGCCTGTCCACCGCAAGTGGCCTCTCTTGCTAGGCATCAACTCCGTCTGGCTGCACTGTATCTGGCATGCTTTCCTCCCTCTACTAACCCAGCTGCTGCGCGCCTCGCTCCTTACTTCACCTTACTCCTACCCCTCTAGGCGCCTGATCACTTCTGCCACATCTGTACATTCCTTCCACTCAATGTCATGCCTTTAAATTGGCGAACTGCCACTCGATCCCTCCCTGTACACACTCCTCTTGCCGTTAATGCATTGGCTCACCTGACTCTACCACTCCTGGGTTCGCTCACCTTCGCCCCGCTGATATGGCCTGACCTTCTGTCCTGTCCTCCTCCCTCCCACCAGCTGCTGCCCAGAACTCAGCTTATTGTGTCCTCTGTCGAAAGGCCTATGATTTACTCCTGGAAGTCAGGCTCGCTACAGAACCCCACCAGTATACTAATGTTTCCCCCAGCGCTTGTCGCCCTCCTCTTTCATGGATACAGGAATAGTTTATTACAGGGTATTTCATTCAGATTTGTTCCCACAAGAACTACCTTACAGTCCACCCCTCCAAGTCCTCGGCTGGCCTCTCTATCCTTTATGCCCACTTTGGGGAACAGGATGAGATTTTCAGACAAGCAATCCTCCGCTACCCCTCCCCACTCCTTAAACGGTTGAGCCTCCTCCGTGGAATAATAGACCTTGGACCTGAGGCCCCCCTCTGGTCTTCTCTCCCCCTCCTTGTTGCCCTTGGCTGCTTTATCCATGATACTGGCACCGCTTTTCCTCCCCACATGTGTGCCCCTCCGCGTCTCTCCCATACCCCCATACATTTCCCCTCTTTCCCACTCTCTTCCGTAGCCCTCCTCCTGTTGTCTTCCTCTCCCCCTGAGCCTCCTTTATTTGTATTTTCTACTGCTTTGGTTCCCTTGTGGTGCTGTAGAATGTGTATTTTACCTATCTAGCTACAGCCTGACCTTTTTAGCCATTGTCAGTTTCTTTTACTTTCTTTAGTTAACCGTATGTGGTGATGTGTCTTGTGCTAGGCACTTTTAGGAGCTTTGGAGGTGTTCTTTCCTTTGCTAGTTTGCATTGCATTTAAGGTTTTCTTTAAGCTATATCTCATGATGCATGGGAGTTCTTGTACCTTAACAAGTAATACAAAAAATAAAAATAAATAAAAAATTCAAAAAGGCGGTCAGTAGCTAGTACTCTTCACGCAACCATCCCTGTTTTTCATAGACAAATACTTTACCTCTTCAACGTCCCACTCCTCTATTGGTATTCTGCAATAGGAACTATAGGGTTCGACTATCAATACAATGAAGGCATAGGCCTAAGAGCAATAGTCGCTAGTTGCCTATTACTGCTGATTGCAATAGTACTCATCACTTGGGGCCTAAGTTTAGGGACACGCCTGGTAACAACCCGAGTTCAATCTAATAATATCAAGCATGATCTAGTCATACAGGTTGTCCCTACAGAGAAGTAGTTGCCTGTTGCAGGATAGCTGATAAGCATAGGATCATTCCATTTGCTTAATTCACCTAAGCAACACCTAACTATAAGATGACAGACTGTACTAGTCAAGATATTAATCTCACGGAAGGCTTAATCGATCCTTCACACCTTGGTCCTGCACTAGATGAAGCACTTAGCACAAATCGGTCCCGAAGCCAGTCTTAAAAAACTCTAAGCCCAGTCACACCACAACTGGCCTCTCTAACAGGATCACGGGAACCGGAAGCATTAAGACCAGGAACGATGACTCCTGCAGCACCACCAGTTCTCACTGGTAGGGCAGGAATCTATTTAGTAGGATTTACACCAGCCCAATTCCAGGAAATCCTGACTCTGATCAACAGTCAGAGAGAATCTAGCCACAACCAAATCAAGGAGGAAAAACCTCCCACCTATCATGGAATAAGAACTATACTAATAACCTTCCTAGTACAATAGCAATTGTACTTTGAAACAATCCAAGAAACGCTCCATATAGGGAAAATTACATATGTTAAAAGCTTTCTCCGAGATGCAGTAGCAAGCTGGATAAACACTTTATTGGAAGGAAGGAGGACGGAGAGTAGGACCACCTACATTGAATTTTACTGTTGCACAGAAGGAACCGTTTGGTGATGTAGATGCAGAAAATGCAGCAAGGAACAAACTGGATATCATGCGAAACTGAAAGGAACCATTAAAAGAATTCTGGAACTCCTTATGCCTGACGGCTACTGAAGCCAATAAAGTTGACGTTAACCTGAGGCGTGAACTCTTGACAGGTATCAATGAGACACTGAAGGACACATGGGCAGCAGAGCATATGGTAGCTACCACGGTAGACAATCTGGCAGGATGGGCAATCGAAAAGGAAAATCTGATCAACATGCTCAAACACCTGCAAGGATAGAGCAGTGTTGCAGTACGACAATAGGCACCTCCAAGAAACAATAACAGTAGATAGAAATCTAGCAAAAATATCGAAAGTAAGGGAGATTGGATGCATCTCGATGCAATTAGAACAATGCCAAGACGAAACCTCTCCTTGGCAGAGTTGAAGTGGAGAAGGAACAACTACTTCTGCTTTCGCTGTGCCAAACCAGGTCATAAAATCATCAACTATCATAATACCTGAGATGATGAAGAATATACTAACTAGTTCAACAGTAAGACTAACAACAACAGATGGAAACTGCGTACAAACTTGTGTGAAATAGAAAC
Organism: Tuber calosporum; assembly: GCA_003316355.1. Lineage (NCBI taxonomy): Eukaryota > Fungi > Ascomycota > Pezizomycetes > Pezizales > Tuberaceae > Tuber > Tuber calosporum. The sequence goes on along the minus strand of QFET01019758.1, from coordinate 11,244 downwards.
CCATGAAATAGCTGCATAGTCAGGAAATGAAGAAAGCCCCCTTAAGAGGTGGTTTGAGAGACTCAAAAAATAAAACGATCGGAATGAGCTAGATCTACACGGTATTATCAAACATGGAAATGTTGGGACAAGAAAAAGACTATGCAATGGTCAAATACTTCTACATGGCAAGGACACGACAGTCACAATCAATGTGAGGATTGACTTGGGCGCGTCAGGAATCTTTATCAACAAAGAATTTATCTAACGACACAGCATATAAACAAAAAAAGCAAAAGAAATAAGGTAAATCTACCTTGCAGATCAATAGCCAACTGCTATGGTACCTATTAACCATATTATGAAAGTACCTATGTACATTGGCAACCATAGGGAAGTGGTCACTTTGCAAATAACAAATTTACCCAACCACGAGGTGTTACTCAGACTGCCATGGTTAAGAAGGCATAACTGCAAAATCGATTGGGAAAGTAACAAGATTACATTTCACAGCAAGAGGTGTACAACGGTATACCTGGAAAGCTTACCAGAGGTGCACCTAGTCCCAAAAGCCGAAGCCCTGGATGAGAATTTGAGTATGCAATTCTCCAAGATCCAGGCCAAAGATGCCCAGAATGTCAAATACAAAGATTAAGTGATACTGCTAGAATCCCTACCAGAGGTTCAGCAAAGGTGGCAGCATACGACTTGTAGGCGAACAATAAGATTACCATCCCGGCAAAAGAACTAGCAATCGTCAACACAGGAATAGTAATAGGACTACTTGAAGGTACCAATGGGCAGATAGCACCACACAGCAGATTGGCAGTTAAACATTCCATTACTGTCTATGCAGGGTTAATTGATGCCAACTACATAGGGGAAATCAAAGTAGTACTAGTTAATCTAGGAAAATACCGATAGACATTTGAACTGGGAGACTGCATAGTACAGTTGATATGTGAAAAGATTGTCATAGCACAAGGCAGAGAAGTTGAGCAATTGGTTCCAACAATGAGAGGCGAACCAGGGTTTGGAAGTACGGACAAACTAAGTACCAAATATTTGACATAAACAAGATCTCTGCAACATCATTGGGCTTGTTCTACCAACAAGGCGAAGTCACTGGAATCCTCAAATGGGATTACAAGGCAAACGAGCACTGCAGGATTGAAGCTATCAATATTAGTACCGAGTTAGCCATCAATTCAAACAAAGGACAAGAAATAGAGAAAGCACAAACATTGTTCCAAGAGAATATCACCAGTACCTGGACCTGATAAAAGAAGAAGAAGAAACTCTGCTGCCCTCTCACAGAACAAAGGTTGACTTAGAAATCAACTAAAGAAAAGGAGAAACAGTACCTGCAAGGAAGCTATACCCTCAGGGGGAAAAAGAGGTGGAATAACTGAGAGAATATACCCAAGTCAACAAAAGCCGAGGATGGATCAGGGACTCTTATCCCAATGGGGGATCCAGAATCCTATTTCTGAAAAAGAAGTATGGCAAACTCAGACTATGTGTCGACTTCTGAGGACTCAATGAAGTCATCAAACTGAGACCAATACCTGCTTCCTCTTATTGGGGAAGGCCTTGACAAGCTCAGGAGTGCTAAAGTCTTCACAAAACTGTAGATCTGCAACACCTATTACAACATCAGAATCAAGGACAAAGAACAATGGGAAACTACACCCAGATAAAATACCACATGTAAGAATATACTGTTTTGCCACTCGGACTCAAGAATGCGCCACCAGCATTCACAAGATGGGTTAACAGGATCTTGAGTGGATACTAGGATATTGTTGTATAGTGAACTTGGACAATATCCTGATATATTTGGAAAACCTAGGACAATATCGGACCCATGTTCAAAAGTTGATAGAGGCATTAACAAGAGAAGAACTAACCTGCAAGCGTTCCAAATGCGAATTCCCTAAGACGAATGGAATACTTATTGTTCATTATCAACCAAGATGGACTCAGAGTTGATCCTATCAAAAGTAAGGCAATATGGGAATGGAAGCCACCAGGAACCAAAAAGGGCATTCAATGCTTTAAGGGATTCAGCAAATTCTATCGTCAGTTCATAAGAGGGTTTAGCCGAATAGCCAAACCCCTATATATTGTAATAAAAATGGAAGCCCAATGGTATTGGAGAGAAAAACAACAAGTGTTAGTCACATGGGTATAAGGTACTAGAATCCAGCACTGAATTCATACGAAAATTGAGCTGAGATCCTACTCATACCCCTCCAGCCCCCTTGTAGGGCCCGCATGTCACCTGCGGCGCCTAGGGTAAACAGTGTCCCCTTACTAAAAAACCCAAAATTTGGGACCCCTCTTGTAACACCATATACGTCATTGCCATCTGTCGTACCTGATGCTGTCCATAGGGTATATAAAGAGGGAGACTCGGATGGCCCAATGCAACTGGAATCAAGTGCAGAGGATCCGTGTCTGCAGAGTTATGGCATTCCTTAGAGCCTTCTCAGGAATGGACAGAAGGTGACAGGAAGCTCCACTCAAATATGACAATATGATGAGTGGGCTGAAGGAAAAATATTAGAACCCACTCAGACCCTGAGAACATGCCTGTCTTGGTCTATGGACATATCGGACCAGGTTGATAAGGAGAGGCGTACAAATACAATACGGTATTGGACTGATCGTAAGTCTTGAGTCATCCAGAAAGCCATCTGCAAGAGACCCGGAAAGCCAATAGTATCCAGATAGGTTACTAGCCAATATGGCCACTTGGAGTTCTAAGAAATTATTTGTAAATTCCACAATAGACTACCTAGGTTTAAGCGGCAGAACAACGAACGACATCTCCGACTAAGAAATCCTTCACTCTATCAAGAAATAAAGTAGCTTTGTCATGTCGATAAGCTGCATGGGTAACAATATTCTCAGGGTCAAACAGTTCTTGCATTTACGATTGAAGGATGGAAACGGTAGGATGTATATAAAAATATTGAGGTTAGAGTACTCCGTGAACACTCAGACGTGGGATAAAAATATCATACCGCTCCCCGTGCTCTAGCTACACGCTGCGCGCACCCTATTATCCTGCCGCTCGAAATTCTTGCCCTTTTTAGGTGACCAAAACTTCACTTTTGTGTAGCAACAGCTGCCATCCTCCGTCTCCTCTACATACCCGGGGATTGAAATCTAAACACCATGAGAAATCATCACCACTTTCGTTTCGACTCAACTCCACCCTTTTGCCATCCCAGCAGGTTGGGATTTGTCTTAATGATTCCCTCCTCTCCGTGCTCTTTAGGGTCTACCCCTTTGAGCTACTTCTCTCCTCTTATGCCATCTTTGTTGATTATTCCTCTACTTTCCCTGGTTTTGTTTTGCTACCCTTAGCTTTATTGTTCGACCTCACTTAAAATTTGCACTGTCGCGAATTCCATCTGCCCTCCCTATACGGCTGGGAGACGGGGTTGCAGCTGGGGGAATCTTTCTACAGGCTTACAGTTGCACTAGCAGTCTTATAGTCGATTCCCCCACTCTCACTTTGATGAGAACTGCCAAGATGGCCATGCACACGATTCAGTTGGTCCTTGGATCTACCCCTCCTCTATCCTCTCCTTACCTCTGCTTCTGACAGTTGATCGGCTGGCACCCTACTGCTCCCTGGCTGGCACCCTACTGCTCTACCCTTCTGCTAGCACCATACTGCCTCAATTTCTAGAGGATCCGGCGATTTACTTTGTCTACCACACACTCCCTCCTCCTCTATCAGCTTTCTAACCTCTTTCGGCTTAGTTTTATTCACCTCCTCGTGCCTTGGGATTTAATTTCCCTTGCCCCCAGTCCAATCCTCCTGGATTCGCGGGATATGGGATATTGTGCTGTTGGCCAAATTGATGGCTCAGGTTGGTTTCTTGCTTAAGTGTTTTGTTTCCTTTGGGGGTCTTGGTTCTTGTTAACTATTGGTCTTAGTTTATTTCCTATGTCGCTCTTGTTGGTAGTGAAAGGTTTACTGTCATTTGAAAGATATCAAGCCTGTTTCTTCTTCATAGTTATCTCGACCCAAGTGCCTAACTTTGTTTCTGTAAGAGGGTTTTTTTAGCTGTTGAGGGATGGGATGGACTGTAGTTGGAGGGTTTGTCTGCCATAGCTTGCGCTTCCAGTAGTCTCTGTACCTTAAACCGTAATTCAATGAGATAATCAAAAACAAAAAAATGTCAAAGTATAGTAATGGCTGTGACAAACCAAATCTTGCCCCTTGTATAAGCTTCACTCATCTAGCAACACAGCCCCACTCTCTGTTTAACAGTAATGGCCACAGCCTCCCCTGGCACCTCCAGGTCAGCCATGCGCACCCAGTACCCCACAACCCCCTGCTTAGTCCACTCCTCACATACCATCACCCCAGGGCCACTCTCTAACCCCCTGATAGCAACCCAGAACCCCCTGGATGCTATAGTCACCCAGTTTAGCCTCTCCCAGGCGTCCTTTACAGTGTTTGACAACTCCCTCCTCCACAACCTTTCCGATAGGAAGCCCACTATCATTCACCTCCTTGGCACAACCCTCTCTGGAATCAAAGAGGGAGTCAGTCGACTTGCCACATTAACTACGTGCGTGGATGAGATCTCCTATGCTATCTCTGCCCCTACCCCTGCCTCAACTACAGCCCCTCCCACTATTGGGGCCCTGGAGACCACAGTCAGATACCTCTCCGTTAGCGCCACGGCAGGAGCTACTACCAGACAGCCCCATGCTCCTCCCCCGGTCCCTCCTTGCCCACTTCCGGCTCAACATAGGTCTCTCCCTAACCTTGAACTCCAACCAGCCCAAAAGGCAAATAAAGGCCCAGACCCCGAACCCCCTGCTTTGAAACAGTTGAAACACAGTGGTATACCAACCCCACGGCATAGGCTGTCTACCACCCACGCTCCTGGGAAGCCCAAGATATCAGGGCGGTCTAATATCCCCCCTAACCGAGTTTTGCTCACCCCACTCATCGTCCAACACCCGACATGCCCACACTTAGTGCCACCATACCAACAAGTCCTATGCTGCAGTCACAGTAGGACAGTCCTCTTCACCATGAACTGAAAGCAAAGAGAAGAAACCTGCCATGCCAGTACAAGTTGCAGTGTCCATTGACAGTAGCCCTCAGGCTCTAGTGCCGACACCATTGCCCTCCGCTTAGAGAAGATTCTTCGCCCCTCGCACCTCACCCGCACCTTATGCAGATGCTGACCGGATGGCAGCCACCACCCGTGACTTGATGGCTGCCGTCCTGAGGTAGGCCAACTGCCCCTTTTCCCTGTCCTTCTCCACACATGTCAATCCTCAAGGATCACTCACCCCCCTGGGCACCAACCCACACACCCCCTTTCATGCATGCTTACCGTACTATGAAGCTATGACTAACCGTCTTAACCACGCTTTCCTAGTAGGAAACAAATCTTACCACCCCTTCCGCCCTGCCCCAAATGAGGTCCTATTGGCAATCCATAGCGTACCTATAGGCTACCTCTCAGAGGAGGTAGCTGACCACTTCCCTGCCCTCTCTGAGTCAGTCCATAATGCAACTGAGGTCGCCATCTACTCTGCACCCTTTCCCCAAACTGATCCTGACATCCCAACCACGAAGACCACTACATCCGTAGTAAACACCGTCCCCACAGATGATGTCAATAGGCTTGGATCCACCATCGGCCTCTTGTCCTGTCAGCGCAAAGTCGAATGGCCCACTCCTTGAGAAGGTTTCTTCAATGCCGGAAGTGCTGGCTATACGGCCACCCCTCCCCCATGTGCAAAGCCACAACTTCCAGTTGCCCCCTCTGTGCTCTGGCATATAGGCGATTGGCGCACCATCTTCCCCAATCACATATGCCCCAAGGGCGGGAATACCTAGTCTGTTGCTGGGTGTTGTCCCGCCTCCCCCCTTCTGTGCTCAAGTTGTGCTGGAGTCCACCCTGCTACAAATCTTTCCACCCCATCCTGCCAACTCCCTCCCACCCAGATGGCACCCCCACTGGCCAATTAGGTGCACTAGATCCTGATGACGACATGGACCAAGATGAACCCACTCTGCCCAACCCACCCAGGACTCCTTCCCCTACCACTTCTGCCATGGATCTCACTATGCCCCGACAGCCAGTCCCACCAACTGGCGCTCCTGCTGACCTTGTGCCCGAATTTATTGCACCAGTTCCCACCTTGCTCTACAGTTCTCCGCTCACGCACTGCCCTTCGGCCTTCCCTGCCCATGAGTCGCGTACTAGACCCCACTTCTCAGACACAGGTGTCAGGCTCTACGCTCACCCTCATTCAGCACCACTGCCTTCAGAGCTAGAATGTGTTTCTTTCCTTACACAATAGCCTTAAGGCTAAGCCCACCCCTCCACAAATGGTCGCCATGCATGATCCTTGGGTCTTTAAGGGGTGGCTACCAATATTCTCCTCTTATAAATCATTTCCTCCACCTACTGCTAACAGTGCCAAACCTAGGGTTGCCCTTGTTGCTCACCTTGATATCATGCAGGATTTTGCATTGCTACCAGTTTTTTTCAACTGTCTGGATTTTATGGCAATTGATATTCAGTCCCCCTCAGGCCGGTTTAACTCCGCTCATCGTGTCTTTCGTGTCTACATTGTATACTCCACCACTGGGTTCTCATCTCACCTCCTCATGATTTCCCCACCATCCTTATTTAGGGAACATACTTTCCCCACCCTACTGGTTGGGGATGTGCACCTCCACTATGCTCTTGCCGACCCTCTACGGGTCTATTCTGATACTCAATTTAACCTTTCTTCCCCCTATTTTAACCTGGCCTCCGATCAAGACTACTCACTTTTAACCACACCAGGTTTATTTACAAGGTTCTCCTTTGATGGCACAACTAGACCAGGAGACATAGACCTTCCCATTGCAAATCCCTCCCTTGCCCCCTTTGTTACTTCAAGGAGTGTCACCCTCCCACTGACTCGCTACGACCATGTCCCAATCACAATCACCCTCGACACGCTGTTTCTACGCCAGCCTGACCCCACCCTTCACAGGACTAAAACTGGTTGGCACACTCTCTCCCCTCTTATCTGTGATCTATTGGTCCCTGTACCTCCCCCTCACCCCACCTCAGCCTCACTTTGTGCCTGGTTCAACCGCACCTGGTCACCCTCACTCTCCTCCTAGCCCTAAACACACCTAACAAGTACACTTGCTTCAGGTCAAAGCAATAGTGGACAGCTGAGTTATTACAGCTCCGCCAAGATTTCCCCGAAATGCAAGGATATCACGCATTTCGCCCTCCATCACCCTTTCTGACAGTGCCTGTGCCTCACACCTTATATATTTCAAGTCCATAAAAAAGACTGAGGTATCACACTAGAACCTGTTCCTTGACTCCCTGGACCCAGAGTAAGTATGGGCTGCCCGCGGGATCGCAAGCGGACACCACCTGACTACTTACCCTCCTTTCCCAACGCCACTACAACTATCAAAGTAAATACCTCCCTTTTACAAGTTTGTTTCCCTCCCAATGACCCGCGACCCTTGCCCTCTATCGTATGACCCTTTGTAGATTTCACACCACTTCTGAAACAGTAAGTCTCCCTTGCCCTACGCAAGTCCGCCAACACGTCCACTCCCAGCCCTGACCTGAATCCATATAGCATATGGAAGAGGATCAACAACATCTACCCCACCTTCCGAACCTCCCTCCTAGGTCCCCTGGTGTCTTATGGTTTCCACCCCCCCTCCCTCAAAAATACCAATTGCATTGTCCTCTCCATGTATGGCCAATGTGACTACAACTCACCCTCCTCCTTCTGAGTCATTGTCCTTCTAGAAACTATCTCCAAGATTCTGGAAAGGATAATGACAACCGGCCTATCGCTAATAGCCCACACTGTAGATCTCATCCATCCAAACCTATGTGGCTCGCTTCCTAGACTAATACCTTTGACCCATGCACTGCCCTCACCCATGAAGTCCGCATGCTGCTGCATGCTGGCCTCAAGACCTCCACCCTCTTTCTTGACATCAAAGGAGCCTTTGATAATATTTCCTCCAGTTACTTATCTGTCCTTCTCCGGGCCAAAAGCGTATCTCCTTCTATGGTATCTTGGGTTCCATTATTTTTGACTAACCACAAATGCCGCCTGATGTTTCAGGGCTCCAATAATATTTTCTTGCCTGTTCAAGTTGGCACCCCAAATGGCTCCCCTATCTCTCCTTTGTTATTTTTAATTTATGTATCTTGGCTACACTTGTCCATCCCAAATGGGATTATGTTTTCCTATGGTGATGATTTTATTGTTATAGTTGGGTCTGGGTCATACCGGAGGAATATACAGCTTCTTCAATATTACTATACCCGCCTCTGCAGTAAGGCAACCTCACTCGGAGTTTCCATCTCTGTTCCCAAAACTGAACACTTCCACTGGCATACTACAAGGAATCACTCTCCCACCTTACTGGCTCCTATATCTCTCGATGGGAGTCTCTTCCACCGTTCTTCCATACTCTGATGGCTAGGATACTGTTTCTTACCCTTAATGGAAACCTCAACTCACTTCCTCCAGAGGCTTGCCCTTGCGCAAGCAGATATTGGTCTTATACGGCAACTCTCTCCTCAGGGCCTCTCTATAGTCTTCTACCCAAACCACAGGTTGGCTTTAGCCCTGCTCCAACCTATCCTCACTTATGGAGCTGACCTCCTTATCCCCAACGCTGCCATGATGGGTAAAATGGAAGTCCTGTGGAGTAAGGTCCAACGGTGGGTCACTAACTGTTTCTCATCGACTCCAGTGTCTATCCTACCCTGTTAGGATTGCCTCCCCACTCTCAATTCGCTCCTCCCCCATCGTCGCAGTATGGCTGCACTACGGCTTGCCTACTTCACTCCCGATATCAACCCGGCGGCAGCCTAGCTACCTCCTTTATTTCCATCTTTCTCTAACTTTAGTGCATGGTACTCCTCCTGCCCCCAGCTTCCTGGCCTTAGGGCCAACTATATCTCCCTCTGGTTGGCCCAACCAAGGCTCATTCCTGCTGACTGCATTCACGTCCCCACCTCTGGGATATACTACCTCTTGGTCAAGGTGACACAGTACAGCTTCAAACTCCTACAAATAAACCCCACCTCCTACCGGGAACAGTCCTTGCCCCCACTCCTCTAATCCCAAGTTCCGTCTCCTACACACTGATCACGGAAGACTGCACAAAGGACCTCCCCCCCGATTGGACAATCCTGTCCCTACTCCCCCCTTACTACCAGGATAAGCTGTATCTCTGCCCACATTCCTTCATAGGCCTCAACCACTTAGTAGCCGAGAGCAGACAGCAGATGCGAACTGGCAAGTGTTATATTACTGCGCAACCCTCATGGAGAAATGCCGATCACACTTCCACCTGCCCTTCCTGCGACTAAGGGGATGAAACCTTTTAGTACGCAATTCTCCACTGCCCCTCCAATTCCCAAAAACGCAAGCTTTACCTTCTGAAGCTGTGCTCGATGGGCCATGTCTCTCCACTTTTGGGCGACCTGAACATGATCCTACGTCACGCCTTATACATTCATGCCATGTACACAAACTTCCCGCCTACCATGCCAGCAGTTTTCACTACTGTTGCCATATCCTCCTCTGGCTATGACTCACACTAGGTGGTTTTCTTCTCCCGTATATATCTTTCCTTGCAGTTTTGATTTTATTTGATTTTATTTAATTCGGTCTGTTTTGTTTTAGAGGCCATTTGTGGACATGGTGACGGTATGGTAATCATTAGGGGAGAACTTGACGGTTATTTCTTTTATTTTGCATGTTTGAAATTAATATTTTGTTTATGCCATAAATAGCACTCCATGCAGCTTCCTGTACATTAACACCCAATATATGAGATAATCATAATCAAAAATACTGAGCTTTAGCCATTATCATGCAACAGAGAAGAAATCCTATTAATATCATAAGTTTTACTTAGAATCTTTGACCTACAAGCCTTCTTGGACAATTTCCGTTTACGTTGAAAGATTACAAGCCTTGTTCGATTCGCTAGCCCTTAGAATCGACTACCCTTTTCAGTATATTGATATTTCTCTTTATTACCCAGGCTCAATACATAACTGTCAGATATTTCGAAGTCATACCAGAGGAATTACACAAGCTCATAGCTGATTCCACCCTCCTCGACAATTCTATTCTTGATCCTCATCCCTAAAACTTCCTCCTCTCAATTAGAACCATCCATTAAGACTCTGTGCCTTAAATCAAGGTCCTACTGAAGCTTTACAGACCCTCCTGGTTGACCGACCCTAAACTCGTCCATACCCCTCATGATTTCTCGGAAATCTATATAGAACGATATTGGCCATCCTTCCACTGGCACCCACTTGTTGACTACAACAGTGAAGAAAGTGTAACTTCCAGTTCCTTCTCTACAGATATAACCTTTACACCCTCCATGTTGGTTTTCAGGAGACATCCACTCTCCTCCTAACCAAAGTCCTCTCGGCAACTGAAACTAGATCCGGACATGGCCATATCTGATATTACAGCATTATCTCTTGTGGGAAGTGACCATCCACCTGGATACTCCAGTACACCTTGGGCTCTCCACCCCCTCTCACAGCCTAGTAGAGTGAGAAACTCAGCCCCCGGCACATGTTGAAGTACGCCTACACTTCCTGATGCCCGTAACCCTGCATTGGAATAATTGCCATAAGGTATTGTACTAACAATGGGCAAGTTTGACTAAACCTTGCGTGAAATGGTCAACAATACTCATTTGGCCTACTACGAACAGTCCAGTCTAGCGCAGGTTCACGCAGACCAACTTCAGCACTATGCAACTAGTATCGCACGGGGTGGAAAAATCATAAGAGAAGAGCTAAAACAGGTTCATACTGGGTTGGAGATGCTGGCAGCAGCGATGATCACCCTGCAAACAGCAGCCACTAAGAAGCTAGAGGTCAAGTTATGAGCTCAAGAATAACCGGCTAGACACTATGAAGCTGTAAGTACTCAATCTCGCACTAATATTGATGCAACAGGGCAGGAATCGCAGGACCGAAATCACCAATTGGAAGAGGTTCTTGCCAGCCAAAGAGACAAACTTCTGCAAAGGTGGGTGGCGGTGCAGAAAGAATATGAGCAGACCAGACTGGAGTTGAGGGAACTCCACCAAGGATCAGAACAAGAACCCATTCAAAGAGAAGCCAACGACAAAAGGCCTGTAACAGGCGCTAGCCTGTGTGAACGGATATACAATAGAGCCTAAGCGGTAGCCTG
>QFET01019724.1:0-11269 GCA_003316355.1 Tuber calosporum | reverse complement strand
GTCATGTGTGCGAAATCAACTCATAATAACCTCATGACTCACAAGTGTGCGTCATGCGCGAAACCCACATGACCCTATAGTGGTCATGTGTGCGAGATCCTCGTAAGCCTCACAAGGCTTACTCTGCTTTTCTGTCCTTCCTGCCTAGCGCTCTTCTAGGCAATCGTGACACCTATTACCGGTCATGTATCATGTGTTATCTTTCCTTTATTTTGCGCACACCACTTCAGATTACACATATTTTATTGTGATTTCCTAGGTAGTTTTTCAGGGTCAAACATGTTCGCACTTATATTTCTTACATTGTTTTCCCTATTTTGTTACTAAGTACAAGGAGGATACGCACCTGTATAAATAGCTGGTTGCCGCCTACTTTGTTTTAGTTAAAAAAAAAAGGACAAGAACTACTACCAATCTACCTTCATACTACAATACTCCTCACACAAGCGTGCACATAGTATACTCTTAATACTGTGTTGGTTTTTCATACTCATGCTATAAGATTTCGCCAATATACATAATACAAAAGATTCCCATTGACTTCATCATCAGAGACCAGAACTTAGAGGTAAAGCGGGAGTCTTGGTCCAGTACTATGCTTAGGGAATGTCCATGAACATCAAATATCGTCTTCAGAAGCTTGCTGAAGGCTTTTGCGAAGGTGGCAAAGTCCTGAAGTGGTATAAGATGAGTGTAGGAGGTAAAGCGATCGATAATAACTATGATAGTTGTATGATTGTTTGATTTGTTGAAGGGGCCAGTGAAATCGATGGTAAGGGATTGGTAGGCTTCGTCAAGTGCTGGCAGGGCTAGAGATCCACCTGCCGGAAGTGTAGTAGGTTCCTTATTAATCTGGCATTGATCACAAGAGCGGCAGTAGGCTATAAAGTCCTGGCGCATCTGAGGCCACCAGAAGAAACAAGCAGCATACTTGTAGCACTAGTGGGCTGAGAAATGTCCTAGGCCTTCATCAACTGTTTTAAGCCTGAAATCCCAAAGGGATACTCACCTTTCTAAGGGTCCCATAGGGATATAGATGTTAGAATAGCCATTGGTATTGTCAGCTAACAGGAGGCAATCCTGGAATGAATAGTGTAGCATGTCAGTGGTCTCCAGGACTTGCCGGAAAAGGGGGTCATTCTGGAGGGCTTCAATGACAGCTTGGAGGAATTTTCCCATGAGGGATGAGTAGAGGGTAACAAGGAAAGTCAGGGCCTTATCAGTTTCTGTAGAATACCAAAAGGCTTCAGGATCACTATAGAGGGGTCTAGAAGCTGGTGAAGCTGGTGAAGCCAGAGGGGGGGAGACTGGAGTTAACATATCTGCAAGTCTGAGGTATTTATTTCCTGTTGAGCGTAGGGACAAAGAGCTATCATTTCATGTAGGAGGGCTACTGTCTATTGGGGTATTAGATATTGCTTTCACTTTCTTTGCTTGCTTTTGCTTTTAAGGGTCCTTGAGGAAATATCCATTGGCTTCTTTGCTGTCTCTGTATATAAGGCACTGGTCATTATAGCAGGCTGTCCAAGAGAGCGCAGAATGGCTTCGTTCCGCTCTAGTCTGGTGAAGGTTCCAGGTAGATTTGTCTCCCCAAGGGTTGCCTGCCTGGATGCTGCTATCGTTGCTGCTAGCACTATTCTTGCGCTTTTGGGAGCCAGTGACTGCATTGGCAGCTATCTCTTTGCTTGCTAAGTAGTCAGGGGAGGAGTAATAGATAGATTCGTGAGTAGGGAGTGATGGTGAGTCCTCTGTTTCTTCAATGGTTTCTATTTCACCGTCGGAATCTAGGCTATAGTATGAGGAAGATGTGTAGTTGGTTTGAATATCATTGGAGCTGTGGTTCTAGAGATCTGAATTTTGGGAGGTGGAGTCCTGTAGTATTATATCTTCAGGCCCTAGATTGGTTTCATGAACTCTGGATAGATAATGTGCCATAAAAGTTCGAAGATCCAGGCATATATTCTATTTTAAAATCAAAGCGGCTGAGATGCATTATCCATCTTTGCTGCCGGTCACTGAGATTCTTCTGTGTCATGAGCTTGGTAAAACTCTCATGGTTGGAGACTATGGTGAACTTTGTGTGGGACAACAGGTGGGCGAAGGCTTGAACAGCCTCAACTATTGCAAGCGCTGCCTGTTGGTAGGTGGGGTAGTTACTTTGAGAGGCTAACAGTTTCCTGGAATGGAATGCTGCCAGTCTGGCTGTATCTCTGGTTGGTCCTTGGCCTATCCAAGCGCCACTGCTGGTAGGAGATGCATCGGCCAATAGCCAGATTGGTTCTTGGTTTATATAGTTAATAGGTTTAAGAACTGGATAATTTTTTACCGCCTTTTTCACTGCTTGAGAGGCTGCTTCCTGCAAGTCTGTCTAGATCCATTCTGCATCACCGTTAAGATCAGCAAGTGGTGCAGTAATAGTGGTGATGTGTGGTAGGAACTGGGAGATATAATTAACTATCCCACTAAAGTGCTGAAGTTCCTTTCTGTTCTGAGGTCTTGTTCAGTCCTCAACGCTTCTGATCTTCTCTGGTGCTGGGTCAATTCGTTTATTATAGATAAGGTGACCTAGGATATCAGGCTTTTGTGCAAAGAAAATACTCTTCTTTGGGTTGGCATATAGCTGTGCTTTTTGCAGTTTCTGGCAAACAGCTTTGATATGCTTGATATGGGCTTGGTGTGTATTGCTATATATCAGGATATCGTCAATGTATACAGACACAAAGACTCCTTACTCTTCTGATAGTGTATCTTCCATGACTCTCATGAAAGTTCCAGGCGTATTTGTCTCTCCTTGCAGCATTACTTTGTAGGTGAAGCTACCAAAGGGTGTCTTAATAGTGTTATACTTCTCATCCTCAGACTCAACCCTGGTCTGAAAGTAGGCATCACTGAGGTCTATCTTGCTTCAGAATTTGGCTCTCTCAACAGTCTTGAGTATAAGCTGCTGATTGGGGATAGGAGCTTTGTCCTTCTTAGTAATTTTATTCCTGTTGCAAAGGTCCACTAATGGTTTCATCCTGCAAGCAGGTGTCCCTTGGATAAACAGCTGGCGCCTCCTGGAGTTTGTGATCTGTAGAGAATCCCAGCCATGATTTGCTTCTCTATCCATACCGTGAATTTAGGTATCAATTTTTCCGGGGTCTTGAAGGTTGGTATCTTGACATAAAGGTCTGGGTCCTTGATCATGATCTGGTGGTTAAAGAGCTGCAATGGTGGTAGGGTTTCTGGTATTTCTGTCACAAAAACCTGAGGGAACATCTTGAGGAAATGTGCTATATCTTCTTGTTTAGTGATCGCTGAGTAAGGCTGGGTGCTGTTCCCATTGCAGATTACTCTGACTTGGTGGTCAGGGAAGTACGGGGTATTTTTCTGGCAGTCTATGATATCTCCAAAGCGTATGAGGTTATCCATACTGAGAAGGATATCATAATCTGATACAGGAGTGACGCTTATTTGTACCTTGGGTACCTTCATGCTTCCAATTTCGATATCTGTGATACGGGTGTGATTGCTGCTTGATCTTGATCCATTGACAGACTTTTTGAGTGTTGTTGGCGTCTTCTTATTACTATAAGGGATATTGTTTGTTATGATAAAACGATTACTGAATAGGGTACCGCCAATGGTTCCAGTATCTTCTAGGACCCTGGCGGGTGTCATGTTGACTAGCATTGTGAATTCTAATGCTTGGAATGGCCTGGCCGCTTCCTTGGGGGCTCCAACAGTGGTCTTGTAAGTTAAGATAGTATTGCTTCTATCCAACTCTTCGGTGTCATTGCTCTCTGCCTCATAGTGCTCTTCATCGCTATCAGGGGTGTTCTGGGTGACAGTAATATGATTTGACTTGATTTCCTTCTTTGGACAATCATTTACCATATATCCTGCTTCTCTACAGTAGTAACAGCCTCCTTCTCTCTCGCGTTGATCCATTTCCTGTTTACTTGGCTTCTTATGCTTAGGTGAAACGATTTTCTCGCTGGAGCTTTGCCTTTTTCTGATGGCTTGTTGCTGGTTTGTTGTGGAGAGTACTTAGCTTTGTTTGGCTTATTTCCGGAGGTGCTAGAGGAGCAGCCACTACTCCTATAGGCTCCTGTCTTGTACATTGTTGCATCATATCTCTCTGCCAATTGGACTACTTGGTTCTAGGTATCGGTATCTCTTATCTGTAGTTCCACATTTCTTCTGAGCCAGGGATCTATGGCATCTAAAAAGCGTTGTCCTTGAGCATAGTCTGATATAGAGTCTTTAGGCAGGATTCCTCATTGGTCTTCTAGTTCTCCAGCAATCTTGAAAATTCTCACAGGCTTGCCTCCTGAGGACTGTTGTGTCTTTTGCCATTTGAGATACAGGTTATCTGTATTGGTTGATGCTTCAAAAATCTGCTTAAATCGAGTTTTAAATTCTTGGAGGGAGGGTTGGTTGTCTTCAAACTTATCCATGAGGTTGAGGTAGGCACTATGTGCTCGCTTTTCTGTATAGGCCCCATAGTAGTCCACTACATCCTCAGTGTCATCAAGGACATCATACTTGGATAATTACTTCTAAACCTCCCTAAACCACCGGTTGAGTATGTCTTGTTGTAGATCTTCGTCTTCTCCACTGAACTTGGATGGTTGTAGAAGCTTGATCTTTGGTTTCCTGGGTTGGTCTGGAGCGTCAGCCATTGTCCTAGATGCTGGCGGAGGTGCTGGAGGGTGTCGGGGAGTTTTTGGTTCATTCCATTTTCTCTGAGGTACTGGTGGTGGTCTAGAGGGTCCAGGGGAGTCTGGAGATCAGCCAGGTGGTGTCTCGCTTCTTGATGGTACCGCAGCGTGTGGTAGGGTCCCAAAGATTGTCTCCTAGATGCTTCTGATTGTTGGTCTCGATTCCTGAGCTGTCTCAGCTTTCTGGCTTTCCCTTTGGACAATTTGCTCACCTGTAAGGTCCTCTTCTGAGTCTGTATCAAGGTCTCCTGGTTGTAGGAAACTTTGTCTAGGTATAGGTGTATCGTCACCTTTACCATCTGGGTCTATGTCTGGTTTATTGCCAAGTCTGCCGTGAGGTCTGGATATCCTTGCAGACCTAGTGGTCTGCCTTCTTCTATTTGTAATGATGAATGTAGCACCTGAGCTGGGAGTCTCTTACTGCCACTCCTGCTTCTAACTAGTTATCAAGGAAAGGGAAGGGTGATCAATCCTACCCACTGTTCTCAATCTTAAGAACCTGATATCACCTGTTGAGGCGAAAAAATGAAACAGGCGCTAGCCAGTGTGAACCATTATACAATAGAGCCTAAGCTGTAGCGTGCTATCGCTTTGGTGTCTAAAGGAGACCTGCTGAGAGGAGAAGAGAAAGGGTGTACAATAGAATATTTTATAGAGTAAAGGGGAACAAAGGATCACCGTTCAACCAAGTGTATTCACTGTCTAGGCATCTGTCTTAAGTCTGATGTCTCCTCCTAGCCAGAAGACCACTCTTTAATATATGAAATCTTTCTAGCAAGAGCTGAGTCTCTGGAAACCCACAGCCACTATCATTACTGGTGAGGGTACAGCTACCGGAATCCTGTGGCCCTGCTGGAGTCCTTCAAAGCTTGGGGCTCTCCCACTATAATGCCTCTATCCTACCAACGGTATATATGATCTGTTCCTTCCCTTGGAACTCCTAGAGCACAATCCTGCCGATCATCCAAAGCATACAGTAATTAGGACTGCAAATCTAGATATTTGTAACCTACTGCCCAGTATCTCGAGAATCCCAAAGGGACTCTGAAGATACTATAAGGATAGGGGGAGAAGCGTCGATGGATAGGTTTTCAATAGACAAGGTAAAAGGTATGGAACTAATAGAATGACCATTCAACTTGTAGTATTAAAGATGATAGTCCTGTGAGTCTTGAGAGTCTGAATCCTTAAGGGATTGCAGGTTCTTTAAATACAAAAGATTGTAGCTAGGAAAACTCATCAAAAGCACAAACATCCTGTCCAACAACATGCTAACAGAGGCAGCATAACAAGATAACTATATTAGAAAAACAGAGGGTTAAAAGCGACAGGATGGAGCTAACAAAACAAGTAATAGAATCCAAATAGGAAGGAACAAGAGATCGCTACTACTATACAAATCCAGTAGGTATAGCAGGAGGATAGCGATACCCAAATGGGTAGAAGCAAGGAGGGGTAGTGATAAGCGAAACAAGGAAGAAATAACTAGTTAGGAAGTCATAACCAAGTAGGAAAGTAGAACCAAATAGTAGTGCTTATCAGGTATAAACCTGAATAAGTAATAACCAACATCAAGTCAGTAGTAATTGTTGAACCATAGTAGGATTGCGTTACAAGATTAAAGTTGGGAAATCTAATATAAAAGAAATCAAATCAAATGAATCTAATCTGAGAAAGGAAAGGCTAACAAGAGTGGTAATAGAGGTACTGGAATATGTACAAATGTTACACTTGCAGATTGCTTTCAGGAAGACTTAAGACTTACAATGGGTCCAATACCATATTGTATAGTTATGTCTTTGCTTATCAACTAGTTCTGATAGGTCACTAGACTAAGATAGGAATGTTTTCAGAGTCTGAGTGGGGTCTCATATTTCTCCTGGAACCCACTCATCATATTCTGATTTTTGCATGGAGCGTCCCATCACCTTTAGTCTATTCCTACGAAGGCTGAACAGAATAGCACGTAACTCTCCTGACACTGAACCTGTGTACTTGATTCCAGCTGCATTGGGTTGTCCCACGTCTCCCTCTTCATATATCCAACGAACAGCATCTGCACAGACTGACGGTGATGACGTATATGGCATTACGAGCAGGGCGCCAATCTTCAGCATTTTGCTGATAGGACACGTTTTACCGTAGGCACCACAGGTGACATGTGTGACCCATAAACAGGCTGGAGAGGTATGGCTAGTATCATAGCCCATTTTTCGTATGAATACAGTGCTAGATTCTAGTACCTTGTACCTATGTGCTTATTATAAGCTCCCTCTCTCAACCAGTCGTCTCTAATCGCCTATTTCCAAAGGTTACCCTCTCTTATTATAATAATCCCAATAAACATAAAAACTAAAAAACATTAATACCTATCCCTATCCCTTTTTTGAACTCAACTTGGTAGGTAAAAAACCTAACCAGTTTTCTTAACCATGCTAGGAGAGCCTGGTCCGGGTCATTCAACATCTGTCCACTTTGGCATATGCGGATTCTCAGTATTAAATGCCGGCACCAATTCCTGTACATACTGAAAGTGGTATGGTGGTTTCCAAGTAATATCATCATTCGAACAACCAGTCTGCTTCACAAAATAGCATAACTCACACATCTGTTAGTTGTGACCCGGAACCCTTCCGGTGTAAGAGATTATTTCACTCTTCACGATTCTCTTGAACTCCCATTCGAGATCTGAATCAATTTCGTCTAGTTCGCGGTGAGGCTGCTCCCTTCCTGGCCCATTGGGGATCCGATAGGGATCCAGCAAGGATTGGTGGAATATTGGATAGATCCTTCATCACGGCGATATTTGTAGTTTGTATGCGCGTTCTACCCTTTTTTCTAATACTTTAAACCAGCCATACAACTTTGAGCTAAGCTTCTTAGAAGGTCACTTAGTGCATATATTTTTAGCATTTAACAGGACCAGATCTCCGACTGGATTATCCGTTTGCGGCCTAGCCTTATAGTTGTTATACTGGCTCATATTTTTTCCAGTTTGTTCCCAAGCTTCTCTGGCCTGTTGGTGTATTGTTTGCATACAGTAAGTGTATAGTTGTGCGTCAGGATTTTGGGCTTCGCATTCCTTCATCCATTCTGTTTGTGGACTGAAGCTATAGTTTGTGTAGAATGGTGACATGCTATAAGCATTTGTTACTAAATTGTTATAGGCTTGCGCGGCTAGTGGTAGCAACTAGTACCAATCCGTTTGATCATAATTGACAAAGTTCCTAAGGTATCCATCCAGCACTTGGTTGGTCCTTTCCATTTGTCTAACAGTTGGTGTATGGTATGCAGTTCACATCTTTCGTTTTATTCCCAAGCTTTTGCATAGAGATTCCCAGAATTTTCCTGAGAACTTTACATCCATGTCCGAGATGATTTCGTCTGGATGTCTAGTTAGATTCCAGACTTCCCTAAAGAATATGTTTGCAACATGATTAGCAGTTGTATTATTTTCTAGACCTATAAAGTGAGCCATCTTTGTAAACTGATCCACGAGTACCTTAATCTGTGTTCTTCATTATGACTCAGGTAGTTGTGTGATGAAGTCTGCTGAAATGGATAATCAAGCAGCGAACGGAACTTTAAGGTACTGCAGATGACCTAACTGAGCATGTCGTCAAGATTTATTATGTTGACATTCATTGGATGACCATACGTTGTCATTGATTCACGCTGTCAGTCCTTTCCAGCAAAAATCTCTGGTAACTATTTCCAGCGTCTTTTCCTGCCCAAAGTGTCCCGCTACCTTAGACTTTTAGCAACCTTTGGCTATGGTTGTCTGCAGCTGTTCGTTTTCTGGAATGTATAGGCGATTCTTCTAGTAGATCAATCCTTCCATTACTGCCCTCTGACTTGGTAGTAGTTTACCCTCCTTTGTTAATATTTCTAATTTCTGCTTGCTTTTCTGCCAGTCTTGATTGTTCTGGCATGCCTCTTCAATGGTTCTTAAGATTGTCAGGACATATTTCCTAATATCGACCTTGGAAATTATTGCATTAGATATTAGAAGTATCCCTTTGTCTGGGCTAACTTGATGGTCTATTTTAACGAGAAACTTATTTTCAGTGTAGTTCGCTTGTAAGTAGGTGACCACTACATGGGTCTGTATCATAGAGGATCGTCTTGGTAATACATCTGTACTTCCAAATCCACCTTTGCCTCTTGCAGTATTTGCACATGTGTCAACTTCTATCGCCTCATGTATGTGTATGTTCTCATCATAATTTGTGCTGTTCGGTCTCCTTTTCCGGCCTGGCAATCTTGATTTCATAGTTCATTATGATTACCTTGATTTCACAGGTATAGTCAGCTTCGATTACTCCTCCACCAACCCTGATCTCGTATTTGGCTGCCATTCCACTTCGAGGTACTAAGCGCACTAATGTTCCGCTGTAATTCTACGACAATTCCTTTCTCTACCAGCCGTTGTCCATTGGCCGGAATTATGAAATCCTCAAGTGCATACAGGTCATGTCTGGCTGGTAGTCGGGACCATTTCATAGGCATTCATGCTTTTGGGAATAGCAATTGTATTCGCAAGCAACCTGTAGTTTCTGTGCTAATTAATTTTTCTTCCCTGTCTGGTTGGTTTAGCTACACCAGTGTGATTTGAAAGTGTGAAGGATTCAGTATTGACTGTTCGCTATGAGCAGCTCCATCCTCAGGACGGTACTCCGGCCGTCAGCTTAATGCAACAGGCTTTCTGCCTCATTTTTCTAGTCCAGAGACAATTTTGAAATTGTAGTTCGCTAGGAGTTGAGCCCACTGTATGTGTCACGGATTCCACACCCTGGTTATAAGGAAATTCTGTAGATTTTCATGATCAGTATAAACAGTTACTAGTTTTTCTATTCCTATTAGGTAGTGTTTCCACTGTTTAAATATTTCCACAACCACTAGTAGCTAGTGTCTATTACGGGGCGGGGCGGGGTGGGTTTTCCATTTTCTGCCCCATCCTCGACATGACCTGTGGTTGATTTTAAGTCTCTTCTCCCTGCCTCACTTTGTACAGGGCCCCGCATGGGCAGTGGGGCGCTGTGGGAATTTATGTACCTTAGGTTATTAACCAGGCAGTGCCCTGTTCTCAAATTCCCCATGTCCTAACTGCGTTGAGCCCTGCTTTCCTTAATGAGTGATCACTAGTGACTAGAGCAAAATTTGTTTATTTCTAATTCTATTGCTGTATCCAAAATCCATAACCCTACTATTATATATAGCTATTGGGCATATGCGTAAGGTTATTTGATCCTCAGAGGGCATGACTTGCGGCCTATGATTTTCGCCGTATCGTTTTGGGCGTAGAGCCCTGTGCATATGGTTTTGAATATATGGTTTTGAGCATATAATTTTGTTTTTATGACTTTGGGCGTATGGCTTTTGGTGTATCATGAGCGAATAACTTCTTTCCACTTAACAAACTTGGACAGGTCTGGTTTGACTATATATTATAATAGTCTTTACATATACACAGGACAAATCAAGGAGACACAACTATCTACACGTTTAAGTTCCCACTTAATTGTGCCACCATTCCGGCATTCTACTCTATTGCCTCAATGGATTCCCGATCCTCTCCATGTTTGCATCATGTACCACCTGGTGAGCAAAGTGGACTACAATATACCGACGGCCCACAAAAGATGCTATATAATGCTCTACTGCATATGAGCGCATGAAAATAATGCATCCTAGATGGTACATCTTAGAAACACATCTAGTTGAACAGATGACAGAACAGTCTATAGTACGAGGGGGACAATAAATCTTAACTTTAAGTTCTGGGAAGCAGGCATCGCCTCCTTTGAAATCTCCCTAAACAACAGCGGCACACCATCCTTGGCATAAGTCTTTCATATCCTTGTAGTTATTGGTATTCGCATTGATGACCAGTGAACGTAAAGTTCATATCCCTAATGCTTCATTAAAAATGTCTCCGCTTCCATCATAAATAATGCCATCGACGGTGTTGTATTTAGAATACTCTTCAGGGAGAAATGCATGAAATAAAGCCTCCACAGTCTGCATCAATGGTAGAAGCTTTTAGCCAAATATCCTCAGTGCTTCAATGTCGGCTTTCAAATTATTTAACGGTGCTAGCCCCGGCCCAAGGTTAATGTTCCTTCTTTGGTTTTCCATTCTTGGTACAAACATGCAGTGCACAATAACATAGTCCTTTATTATTAAAGGGAGGTCAGGGTTAAGCAAGCTGGCTATGTTTCTTTATAGAGAGCCGAGAGTTGTGGCATCCTTAATATAGTCGTTGGCGGTATCAGTATCTCGAACGCCTGATATCTTGTTTGGTTTATTGTGTTTCCATGTACTCATTGTACCATAACGGATATGATCTGCCACTAAATTCCTAGAGGCAACTTATTCGTGGACCGCTGGTTCAATTTGAGGTAATAGCCAACAGGCCTTTTTGTTCTTGGCTTTTCTTATGTTCGTAATAGTTACTTAAGAGGCGCGATATTTATAGCTATGTTGAATAAACTACACAATATTAACAGGATATCGCGGGCACGTTCGGTGAGGAGTGGTTTGGTATGAAGTCTGATTGGTAGAGG
>QFET01019712.1:0-26155 GCA_003316355.1 Tuber calosporum | reverse complement strand
GTTCCATACCTTTTACCTTGTCTATTGAAGACCTATCCATCGACGCTTCTCCCACTATCATTAGACTATCGTCAGAGTCCTTTTGGGATTCTCGAGATACTTGGGAGTAGGTTACAAGATCTATGCCCTGGACGGGCGGCCGGGCCCTTAGGTGTCTTAGTTTATGTTTCATTTTTGAATCTCATGAGCATGCTGTCTGTACTATGGAGAAGCAAAACATTTTGATTCTACTATCATGTATCAAATATTGTGCAAAATCAAATAAGGCTCCTAGTGATATATGATCCTGGTTCTGAGCTCCCTGAACCCATGACACTTCCTTGACCTAACCTTTGCCTCCTCTCGTCCAAATCTCGAAACACGGTCTCTACTTCAGCTAAAGGCTGCTCAGAAATCAGACCAACATTTCGCCAGGACTTCCAGCATTCGATGGCCTCAATCACCTCATCCCCGTCGTATATCAAGGCTATGTTTATCTATATTTGGTTCCCACAAGTGGAGCGGTAGAGATACAACTAGGCCAACAGATGATACAGGCGGCGATATGCATGACGACAAAGCTCTGATGGGAATGGCGGAGGCCTGTTACTGGCAGCTGCGATCTACAGGTGATGACCGTTCTTACTAAGGACGGCCGGCCGGGCCGGGGTGGGGACTGTCCTCGTAGGTACCTACAGGTGACGCCCCTCAATTCCAAAGTTAGCTGGGCCCTATCGGAAGTTACCATTTGCCAAAAATGAGCAGAAGGCCCGGCCGTCACCTATAGCAGAGCGATCTTCATCAAAAACGGACACCGTCCCCTCCTGGGACTATTGCCCGCCAGGGACGATTGGGAACTCTGAATGTGAGTTCATGCCCATTACCCTGTATAGTTACTTATTATATGACTGAATAGAACTATATGACGGACAATGGCATCTCTGAACCACCGAAAGACGATTTGGCCAACCTGATGACAAAGTTGGAGAGGGTAATAATTGTTTGGACAATCTAGATCTATTTAGGTGGGTAATACTGTAGCTATCTTGTAGGGTAGTGAACCTACCGTCGGGCAGGGATTTTGAAACAGGAAGGACGAGGAAAAGGATGAGTAGATAGCCGAATTAAAGACAAATGGTAAATCAATCAACGCAGGGGTCGATCAGTTGCCCCCTTGGTTGCAACGGACGATGGGAACCCTATAACTTCCTTAGATGCTAGACTTGAAAAGATTCTTCTCAATATGAGTGGGAATTCATGATTCTACACATAATCTTTTCAGGAGACTGTTAATCACAGCATATCATGATTGTGCAAAGTACACCAAATGTCGCTGAATTCTATATAAACCATTATGGGAATGTGGTAAATCGTTTTGTGCAGCCATCATGGCTTGGCCCTACAACGCCTATGAGTAAACTTAACATTTCCATTAACCCACTCCTTAACTAGGCCCATTATAGAAATTCGGAAACTCCAGAACATCTTCAATTAATATAAAATCCATTCTGAGAATGTTTCAAATTGTTTCGTCTACCTGTCATGCCTGTGAATTTCTCTGCCCTAATGTAAACCTTACTTTGGAGGCAAATAACACATCCTATGAAGATATATAGAAGAATTTGAACCGCAAAATATGGTGGATTTCAATGGAGGTTAATCTGGTGAAATTGGAGATATTTTGGTCAAGTCATCATCATGCTGAACCTCTTTGGCCATGTGTAAACTTAACCCATCCATGAAATCCCTACCTTTAAGATTATGCACCTATCAAGTATAGCAAGGAAGGTGTAGCCTCATCAGTGTGGACGGGGGCCAGGGGGGCAAGAGAATAGATTTTGCAGCAAGGGCAAGAGGCATAGACAAGTTCGCATCAAGGATTTTATATTTGAAATGTTGCTTGTTTCATCTTAGTTCTAAAAGACTCTTCAGTCTGTGACAGGGGAGGGGTTATTTGTACCTGTCCTGCCTTATGGGTGAAATATAATTACTATATGATTTTATCGAGAAATACTGCATGACCTTTTTCCTGATCAATAAATGATCTAACTATCCAGTAGAAGGTTGAGTGCCAACATGGTCAAGAGTGAGTAAGGGAAACATCTATGCATGGTGCATTATCCAAATCTTCTAGTATGTCAACGACAAGGTATCCTAATCAAGGTTTGGGAGGCGCTGTGAGAAATTTAATACATAACGGAACTGCAAGCAAAATCTGCTAGGGTAAATGAACACTTCCTAGGCTTAGAGGTGAACTACGATACTTAACATGGGGCATTGCCTGACTGAAGCATGTAGCTGCCGGCTTCGTTGTTACATATAGGAGATATGGTAGTCACTGTTAGGACCTAAAGATGTGATAGTATCTAGGATCAGGATTTAACTATATTGACTACAATCCAGATAGGCAACAAGAAGGGTTAAATCCAGAGTACTCAACGATCATGAAGTAAGGGAGAGTAATTTATCTAAGTGCATCTGTTACGTATTATATATTCTTGGTAATTCTAATGCATCTGCATATGTGTGCATATATTAAAGGCAGAAGGCTATCAAGCTTGATCACATGGTATTCTTTAAGCTGTTGGCAAATGGGCGACTTCAAACTGAACTTATTTGTTTAGACTAACAGATTGTAGGCTACCTACTTCTGTAGTGCATGACAGCCAGAGACTAATAGATAGAAGGAGGAACTTTTGTTGTAGCTGGTTCATACATGTTGTGGTACAAACTGTATTCACAGTTTTTTGCACACAGTTGTAATGTCTAAAGAGGCTTCACATATATGGCGTACATAAGTACCGGGAAAAGTATATAAATGCCTGTCAGTTCCACATAGTTAAGGCCGAGAACTGCCTAGATGGGTACATAAACGGTTCTGTCTCAGCTAATTGGGTCTACCCCTACTCACCCTCCTCACCCTCTCCTCCTCTGTCCTCTCCTCACAGTGGATTGGCTGGCACCCTACTGCTCCCCCCTCCTCGAATCTGGCACCCTACTGCCTCAACCATGGCTGGCACCCTACTGCTCCTCTCCTCATCTTCTGCTACCTTACTACCTCACCTCTCTTCGACTCTTGCCTACAGTCAATTCCGCCTTCAGTTACACCTGGTCCTAGTATTGCACAGTCTCTTGGATTTGTGTTAATGCCATTGGTTATATCGCAATCCCATCTCTGTCATCAACCTACCGGCACCTTGATGGGTACCATAGTAGTGGCTAATTTCCACCTACCTGTTGTAGTTTTTGTCAAGGGTATCCCTTATGCTTTCCTGCTTTGTTGGTTCTTACTTTCATCCATTTTTCTCCTTAGCCAGCAGGAGGTTTGTTTGCTTGTAGGCAGGATGTGCGGTTAGGCCCATACCAGAGGGTCTTGAGAGTACAGGTATTGATCCCTAGGGCGCGGTGGATGTTTGCTTGTAATTAAGGTTTTGTTATTGCCATAGCAAGCGCTCCGGGCATGCTCTTGTACCTTAACAACGACTATATGATATAATCAAAAAAAGAAAAAAAAAAACCACATAGTTAAGGGCCATCCTCATCTCCACTGGACACCTGGTGATTAAAATATCAATACTACGAGAAATCATTACCAGTTTTGTTTTGACTCAACCTCACCCCCGGACATGCCAGTGGGTTGGTATTTTTCTTAATGATTCTCATCTCTCCGTGCTCAGTAAGGTCTTCCATGTTGAGCTCTCTCTCTCTGCCTCTGGCATTTTTGTGGATAGTTCCTCACATTTCCATAGTTTTGATTTTGCCTGCATTAGCTTTTTGCTCTACTTCGCATTATATCTGCATGGTCAGGAATTCCCCCTGACCTCCTTATATGGCTGGATGACCGGGTTACCATACAGGGTCACATTCTACAGGCCTACAGTTGCTTTAGCAGTCTGATGGTGCATTGCCCCAATCTCACTTATTTGAGAACTACCTAGATGGCCATGCATATGACTCTACTGGTACTTGTGTCTACACCTCGTCTATCCTCACCTTCTTGTCTCCTTTCCTCCTGATAGTTGATCAGTTTGCACACTACTGCTTCCTGGCGCGAGTCCAACTACTCCCCCTTCTTGTGGCAGGATACTGCCACGTTCTCCAGACAATACGGCGATATATATTGTCTACTATACAATCCAGACTAGGTTGTCTACTTACAGACTATCTTCAGCTTGATTTCTTATGCCTCTTCGTGTCTGGATATTTAAAAGCCCTCGCCACCTGCCACACCCTTCTGGATTCTTTGGGAATTGGGATAATTTGCGGTTGGCTAATAAGATGGTTCAGGTTGGTTTGATACGTACATGTTTTAGTTCCTTTAGGGAACTTGATTCTAATTCAATGTTGAACTTTATTTATTTCCTTTGTCACTGGTTTGCAGAGGTGAAAGGTTTACTATCTTTTGAGAGCATGCAGGCCTATATCTTATTGGTAGATTTTTCTACCGAAGCGCATAACTTTGGTTTGGCAAGAGAGTTTTTTTAGCTGTGAGAGGAGGAGACGAACTGTATTGGGAGGTTTCTTTCTCCCATAGCTTGTGCTTCATGTAGTCTATATACCTCAAACAGGAATTCAAAAAAACAATCAAAAAAATAATCAACCCCATAGTAAAGGGATCATCAAGCAACAAAGAAGACACCTGAACATTATATTCATTATTATAATAACAACTTTACAAGCTTTTACGAGACCTATACATTTAGTCCTCTCTCTTATCCAATATCTCCTGTTGCTTCTCAGACTCTTTTCATACCAGCACAGCCCAGTCCATCATCATTACTAAAACTGGTACCTAGTAATTCTATATTGTTATTCTCCTATCAGCAAGGCTCAATATTTTCTCTTGCTTCGTGAATAGTGTTGAAATTTTCTATTTAATTTCCTTTGTGGGTATCGTTAATAATATAGGATATTGTCATACTTGAATTGGGTTTCGGTTTATATGTAGACTGCTTATATTACTACAGCTAGGACATATATTTCTCTATATTTCACAGTATTGAACAGGTATGTAAGAAGATTTTCATATGTGTTTTCTTATCTGGTGTTAGTGATTTTACGCTTGTTTTATTACTCTTTTATAAATTGTTCTTAGTCATATACATAATATTCTTATATAATATTTCCCTCCCACCATCTTAGAATTACGCATATTATTTGGGATTATCTTGGCAGGAATTCAGGGTCTAACATAGTTCGTATTTAGGTTTATTACTATGTTTTCCCTATGTTTATCTCACTTGCGTGGAGGATGCACTTTTGTATAAATACGGTGGTTACCACCCACCTCACTTAGATAGATTAAGAAGCAGAACTCCTAGCAATATGCTCTCATACGGACCTCTCCTCGCTTAGCGTGCAACAAAAATCCCTTCGTACTTCTGTAGTATTTTCCAAATAGCAGTAACCATCTAGCCATCGGAGTTCACATTTTCAACAGGTTATGAGCCTGGGCCTTTCAAACTCTATAATAAATACGATCACACGCTTCCAACAGACACTGGCATTAATCCTCCATCATGTCGACATCAGCGGATCCTCCTGCAGAATCTAAATGTTCCGGTCACAGTCGCTCAACATCTAAGCCAGTAGCACCAGCGGAACCAGACCCCTCTCTACCAGGTGGTGCACCAAGTATGACAACTCTATACCGACACACATGCAGTATGAAAAGAGATTATGCTCCCAACTACAAACTCAGCTCCATCCCAAAGCTGAGTGGTAGGGAAAACTATCATTCATGGTGAGACATATCACTATATGTTTTGGAACTGTTCAACTGCTGGAAGTTTGTTATTAGAGAAGAAACAGTGGATGACATTGATGAAGATGAAGACAGCGCGATGGAAAATTTCCAAGACTGTTACCATTATGCTTTGACATCCTTCCTCCAAAACATTAACTTGCAATGCTTAATCCTCCTAGTTACTCATAAAAACACACCTAGGACATGGACCGCCCTCAAGGATAAATTCTATAAAGAAAATACCTCCTCCTTGTTAGACCAACTCAACAAAGTTTTCCACTCCAAGTATGATATTGTGGATCCCATATCGGACCACATTAACAACTACGATACTCTCATGAACTGTACTCAACTTCGTTGGTCCTCGGCTGTAGCTACCTACCGTTACCAACTTCCTTTTCTTATGAAGTCAGTTTTCTAGTCCGCGGAAGCGCAAGCCGCTATCCTCCTATTCTCCCTTCTTGAATCAATGAATAATATTGTCGACAGCCTCTAGACTAAGGAGGACCTTACCTATGATCATGTCTACCACAAACTGTAGGACTTGAAAACCTCACCCACAGTGAACACAGTGGATAACAAATCGTATAAAAGCGCTACCGTCAGAGGAATATGAATGGACCAGCGAAGGAATATTCAACTACAAGCACGGTCGGCACACCCAAATGAATGCACCCTCTGTAAAAAGTATAAGCCAACTGCAAACAGCAACGGTCATACTGGAATGAGTGTGCTAGTCTCAAATCTGAAAACCTGAAGAGGAAGAAGATAAAAGCTAGTAACACGAGTAAGATTTGAATAGAAGAGATATTCGATCTGGTCAGTACACTATCCATCCTCTGCTCTGCTACCAACAAGAATCCTAACCCTAGCTGGTTTATAGATACAGGCGCCAGCTCACACATGACCAATGATTTAGACCTTCTTATAAACTTTGAACCACACAAAGCCTCCATTGGCCTAGGCGATAACTCAGCAATAGCGTCATGTGGCCATGGGACAGTTCAGAGTTTTGGCCAAAAGCTCTACTGGTCATACAACTACTGTGTACCTAAAACGAGACCTTTGGGTTTCCAAGTTAGGTGTTTGTTATTTATTGTCATGGCAAGTTATTATTTCTTTGGGAAAGGGTTTCTCTTGTGCTAGCTCCGCAAAGGATAACAATATTTTGGGATAAAATAAAAGAGAGATTATATGGGGCAACCACGATTGTTAGGATTATATTGTCCAAGAGAAAGAAGAATCAGCATACAAGATGACATACCAAGACTGGCATCAAGAACTTGAGGACCACTTCGCCGATTACCTCAAAAGCAACAACTACCTAAACGAGCCGTACATTCCCAAAGTTTCGAAAGAGTGGGTATGTGAAATATGCATGAGGTCAAAGTCTACGAAGGGACAGCCTGCATCAATACCATTTGAAGAACGATGCAACAAACCCTTTAAATGATCCACTTTGACCTTAATGGAAAGTTCTCCAAGGAATCCTTTGGTAAATCCAATTTCTATATTACATTCAGGGATGATCAAACTAGATATGCTTGGGTTTATCCCATCCACACTAAATCTGATACTATCAAAGTCTTCACCAGATTCATCCAAGAACGCCATACCCAAGACAATGCCAAAATCAGGCGATTCAGTACTGACAACGGAGGTGAATTTTTTAATGCTGCTATGCTAGAACTATTAGCAAAGTATGATATTAAACATGACCTCATCCCCGCCTTCTCCCATGAATCCAATGACATTCCCGAAAGATTTAATTCAACCATAATTACCATGATTCGCTCTATGTTGACAGGCCTACTACTTGCCCTATGGGCTGTAGCCATAGCCAGTACAGTTTACCTTCGGAACAGACCCCAAACCCATCTATAGGAAAATTGACCCCCTATGAATCTTTCTATAATCGAAAACATTCAATCACCAACTTGCACTTATACTGCGATGGATGTTTTTTCCACATACCAGAGGAGAAAAGACCAGCTGCAATGCAAATCTCACCTAGAGCAATCAAAGGCTATCAGATTGGATACACCTCATCCAACAAGATATAGTAGATATACCTACGGTCATTACACAGAGTCAGAGAAATACGACAAATTCATAGGAGCACGAAAAGTTCTTTCTTCGCTAATGAACGAAAGGTGGATCTGATTATACCTACTTTTACACAACCCAGCACTAGGGATTCAATCCTGGCTAAGCAATCAAAGTTGTTCACAATCTCTTCACCATCAGCAACTAAGGTGTTATTCTACTACAATTAATGAAAACCCAAGACGTCTTTTTCCATATGAGGAATTAAGGTTCTTTCTTTTGCCGCAGAATGAAAAACTACTAAACCGTTTTCGTACTCCCGCACATGGGTTTCATTCAAGATACAGAAATGAAAAGTTGACTAAACCAATTAGGGCTAGTCTATCTAAGATTCCGTTCAACTAAAAACGAAACTAGGTTATACGACCTTCTTAATCTGATACCAAAGATTCCTTCTCTTATGATATATAAGATATAATAACTACATTCTCAGCACCCAAGCGAAAATCAGCAAGAATCTCTAATCAACCGACTATCAGCTATCAGAAACAATACAGCCACTGATTAACCAACAAGTTCGCATTGAGTACCCTACCTGATGAAGATCCCACTAGCTACTGCCAAGCTGTCAACATCCTGCACAAGGAAAAGATGATTATAGCTATATATGAGGAGGTAAACGCTTTGAGGAAGAATCAAACAGTTGAGCTTGTCAATAAACCTATAGGAAGAAATATTGTTGGAAGTAAGAGGGTCTTCGAGGCTAATGAGGGGGCTGATGTGGCACTGGAGAGGTGTCGAGCAAGAGGTGTTGCCAAAGGTTACTCTCAAGCCCCAGCTTCGACTATGAAGATAGTTTCGCTCCAGTTATACGTTACGAGTCGCTCTGCTTCCTACTCGCGATATGCGCCAAAAACAATAGCTACCGAGACAGTTCGATGTCAAATCGGCTTTCCTCTACAATGAATTCAATGAAGAAGTTTACATGCAACCGCCAACTGGGTTTAGTGACACAAACAATGTATGGAAAATTAACAGAAGCTTGTATGGACTTAAGCAATCTGCGAATGAATGGTATGAACTTTTGGTCAGATTCTAGACGTCCAAAGTATTTCTTGCATCAAATTACGATCCCTGCATGTTCGTCCATTCTAAATATGACTGCCTCATCTCCCTTTACATAGACAACCTTGCTATATATTCGGCCTATGCCTCTCAACTCACCCAATTCATTAAATACCTGAAAACGGCATTAGATATTTTGGACCTTGTGGAAGAATCCTACCTACTCGGCCTATATAGAATATATACATCAGACAGTATTGATCTTTGCCAGCAACTTTATATCCACAAAATCCTCACTTGATTCAACCTGGAGCACTCTCGACCGGTATCCACACCTTTCCCAAAAGGAATCAAACTTATAAAAGGAAAGATGTAATCACGTCCTGAAGATAATACTCTCTACCAATCTATAGCAGGTGTGTTCACGTACTTGACCACTGGCAGACGACCCGAATCAACGTATATGATTTCATTTCACACCTAATTTTCTTCTTGCTCAAACGAGCAACATTTGAAGGCTGGTAACCAAGTTCTCAGTTATGTTAACGGAGCTAAATCGATTGGCCTATATTAACCACACAAAGCAAAAAAAGCTATTGACATCTATGTGGATACTGACTATCCAGGATGTGTCGATACCAGAAAGTCATTCTCTTGATATGTTGTTATGTTTAACATCTCCAGTATATCCTGGTTTTCGAAGAAACAATCCTCCGTCACCATATCCACCACTGAAGCAGAATTTGTTGCTATATCTCGCGGGATATCCTCGATTGAATGGCGCCTTGAATGTCTTTTTAATATTCGTATCCATGTACCAATTAGTATGCATGCAAATAACACCAGTCAAAATTTCCATGCTGTCAACCCTCAGCTGAACCTTCGAACAAAGCACATCACAGTCCACTTCTTTAAGACTCGCGACTGTCTAAACCATGGTTTGTTCATACTCCACAAAGTCGACTCTGTAAATAACCTGGCCGAAACCTGCACCTAAATCCTAGGACAACCAGTACACGAGCCAATAGTTGGACTGTTGGGCTATTGATAATGTGGGAAAGTGTTGAAATTTTCTGTTTAATATCCTTTGGGTGTATAGTAAATAATATAGGATTTTCTCATACTTCGTTTGAGATTCGGTTTACTAGGATACCGCTTATATTACTACAGCTTGGACATATATTTTTCAATATTGGATGGTATTGAACAGGTTATGTGAGAAGATTTTCATATGTGTTTTCTTATCTGGTGCTCAGGATTTTACTATTGTTTTAAGCATCTTTTATGCATTGTTCTTGGTCATATAGATCATATTCTCTCTTAATATTTCACTTCCACCATCTTAGAATTACGCATATTCTTTGGGATTTTCTTGGCAGGATATCAGGGTCTAACACAGTTCGCACTTAGGTTTCTAACTATGTTTTCCCTATGTTCATCTCACTTGCGTGGAGGATGCACTTTTGTATAAATACGGTGGTTACCACCCAACTCGCTTAGATAGATTAAGAACCAGAACTCCTACCAATCTGCTCTGATATGTACCTCTCCTTGCTCAGTGTGCAACTTAAATCCCTTTGTAATTCCTCAGTATTTTTCACATAGCAGTAACGATCAAGCCACCAGACTACATATTTTGCACAATTACTAGATGCCTAAAGCTTTGATCAGTGTAAACATTTTGGGCACTGCTGGCCACTAAACTATCTCCTAGAATTTCCTCTCTGCTCTAAAGAGTTCTGAATTAACCTTTGCGTAGTTGTTAACAGTTATCTGCATCTTATAAAGCAAAAATACACTACATATATCGTTAGGTAATATAGTCTGTGTAAAACAGCTTCTGCGACCCAGAAGGTATAAAATACCGTAATCTACTTAGGAGAGATACTTGTTCCTAACCTTGCGGAAATACCTATGTTTGAAATAGTTAATTTTCTAACTCGCTATTTTTCAGACCGTAAAGAGGAGGACTTTACACAAGTCTACAACTATTTTCAAGATGAAGTCTTGTTGTGGCAAAAATATCAGAATATTAATTCGAAATCCGCAGAATGTTTTTCGAATTACCATTTTAGTGCCTGTAGGCCAGACGACTACCCATTTTAAATTAATCATATATAAAAAAACTTAGGGTATCTAAACAAGTAGCCATGACTAGAAGATCCGATGAGATACCTATTCCGAGTCCATTGGGACCAGACTGCAATATTGATGAAGATGATTTCCGAATCTATTCATGGAAGATTCATAAATCTGTCCTGAAACTGTACCAGATCACTATTCACTAATTGGCTCACGTACAATCCTGAATTTAGAATAGTACCAGGCGAACCAAGTTAACTGTTAATATGCCTGATAACTTGCATCAAAATGTGATGCATGCATTACAGCAGCTGAACCAATCCTGATATCAAAGAGCAGGTATGCATGATATAGCAAGCTCAGAATTATCACGGAAGGCTAAGTTGGGTTTTGAAATACTATTATATTTGCGGAGCAGTATAGCTAGTGGAGAAGTTATCAATGATGCTGACATACAGAAAGGTAACTGGGTAATGAAACAATAGAGTTGTAACCCCGAATGGGAGCAATAAACACGCATACCCAGATTCATGAAGAATACCGCTGCCAACCTGCTCAACAGCAGTACCAGCCTAATGTCAAAGAAACAAGACACCAAATCCTTCAGAAGGTCCTCATAGACCTAGATGTGTAATAAAATCAACAGGACTCTCCATTGACCAGGAGAATGAATGAGCAATATTAATTTGCTGCTCAACAACTACAGCAACAGAGAGGAAATAATAAGGTATACTTTCATGCACTTGTACGTCAACTTGCTGGTAAACGAGCAGTAGTTCCAACTGGGCATGGGCCCAGTGATGGATATCCAAGGCCGTACAAGTGTGCACTACAGCTCCAGGTCCCTCTTGATAGTACTATTCCAAAAAAAAAAGATGGAATTAATCCATTGGAAAAATAAAAGAATAGTAGTCCACTGTTGAGCAAACAACCTACTACTACTACTACAAATAGTTTTCCCTAATGATTCTCGGGACCCAGATATTAATGTTTAGTGCAATCTGGATGAGGAGGATACACAGGAAACAAAGGACTGCAGGCCATAATCAACTACACGTTTATTATTTATTCCTAGAAACTATATTCTGAGAACAGCTTAACTTGGGCTTTCTTTAAACCTATCAGTCAACTTGCAGCACCAGCAGAGCAAATAGTGGAACGACCCAATTTCTGAGAAGGACACGACAACCAGGATATAGAAAATTGGTTTAGAGCTAATAATGATTACTTTGATCACAATAAAATATTTAGGGAAGATCATGCAGACCAAACCATCATTGCCTTGTGCAAAACATATATAAAGAATGTATTACCCTTCTCGGTAAAATACTGTGAGTTGATGGGTTTTATAGGTTGATATACAAGGTACTAATTGTATTGCAAATGGATTGATTTTAACAAGATTTTAAAAGGCAATATATTGGAGTCAAGGGGGAACGACTAGTCTTAGAAGAAAGGACAAATTTGGTTTCTAAGGGAAAAATCAACAGTTATCTTCTACTCCTGGAAAATATTAGCTTCAAGACCGGTCTTACTACACGTAGTTTAAAGGTGCATGTAGAAAGTAGAACTCGTGGAGACATTCTGTAACAGTTACGCTATCTGAGGTCTGGCTTCAATTTCCAATTGTAGGATACCAAGATGTAGGTTGGAAGACAAGAGCAAGAATATCTGGAACGGTGGATACATTCTAAAAGGAACCTTGACTATGACATAGGGTTAGGGTTAGGGTTAGGCCGAGCGAG
The DNA here is from genome assembly GCA_003316355.1 of Tuber calosporum. Lineage (NCBI taxonomy): Eukaryota > Fungi > Ascomycota > Pezizomycetes > Pezizales > Tuberaceae > Tuber > Tuber calosporum. The sequence goes on along the minus strand of QFET01019712.1, from coordinate 13,492 downwards.
CGTAGGGAGCGAGGTTTTTGGACCAAGAGCCAAACTTGCAGGGCGATGTGCGGGGCACAGAGAAGAACAAGAAGAGGTTTTTTTGGTGAAGACAAAGGCGCGTAGGCCGATGATAGTATGCTATCGTAGGCGGTTTCGTCCGTCGTGCTATGAGGACTCTTCAGTACGCGGAGGGGGAAGGGGGTATTAATACCTTTCCGCCCCCATGGGGGGTCACTCGATTTTCAACTAATTTCTAGTGAAAATAACGATTCTCTCTCGAAGGTGTAGAGAGTTCCAGTGTGACTGGCTGGCATTTTCGCGACGACGCGGGAGTCGGGCGAACAATCCATCCGTGTTGGTGTGTGGGGGGCCTAATTCTTGCAACCCTTACGGTCGCGAGAGTAAATTACGTGCGTCGGCGACTTCGTATTCTAGGCGAGGTGTGGTGACGCACGGCAATGACTGGCCCTACGGAGACAATCGGATCCGGACGGCTATCCTAATGGGGGAACGTAAGTTCCCCCGAGAACTGTATGACTGCAGGTTGCTTCTGCAATGCATATCCGCGGATAGTAATACCCGATCCAGTTAGCATGAAACCATATAAGCGAGCTCCTACCTAATTAGGAATGTGTGTTACAACATTGGCTAAAGAAGGTATAAAATCCGGTACGGATTTTATTACTCCATTAGGGAGCGCGAGGCGCTCAACCCAATCGGGAAGTCTGGGACGGACTGCCTAACCGGGACAGTAACGTGTGCCAAGACTTCAGCCACAAACCAGCCACATGACGCCACATCACGTGCCTTACGCCACAACGCCACCCATCAGCCACACCACGTGACTTCGCCACAGCACAGCCACAGCGCCACAGCCTCAGCCACTCACGTGACTGCGCCACAACGCCACAGCTAAGCCACTGCCCCTTTCAGCCACCTTAGGTGTTTAGCTACGGCAGCCTGGTTAGGGTCTTAGGGTTAGGAATCAAGTAGTATAAGCTAGAGACAGGAGAAGAACCACAAGGGAAGCTAAATACACTGTCGGCACGAAAACCGAGGCAAGAACCAGAGCACCAACGCAACCCAGAAGCGAGCACACTATGGACAAGCATAACTCCAAGCCAGGATGGCACCACTCTACCTGCGACGCCGAAAGCCAATAGGCCAACGGATAAACAAGACCTGGTGTTGATACCGGAGTGCCAACATTTGGATAACCATCCAGAACGCCCAGCCTGCTACAGAGTAACAACCAAGGTCTGTGAGGAATACCACAACCAGGGGGATCAAGATCAGGAGTACAAGGCCCTACCTGAAGGCCATCAAAAAACAAGGAACAAAACTTTTAGAATAGAAATAAGGTGAATAAGAAGCATATTCCCAAAAGAAAAATCAGAACCGTATAAAACGCAAAATAAAAAAAACATGTTACAAGAAATATGATGACTGAGTGGAGTAGTAAAGTAAGACCAAGATGTTGACTTGCATGATGTCAGGATAACTAGCCAATTGAGAATCTAACGATAGCAATTTGAATTGCATAAGAAAGTTTGAAAAAAGAAAGACAAATCTTGCATGGGGGACCAAGCAATTATAAAGTAGCCAGTCAGAATTGGATAGAATAGGTAGAACTTGGAGAACAAAATGCAATAGAGACTAAAGAGATCAACCGGGAAGTGCAGGGTTATTTCTGAGGACGTCAGACATAGTCGTATGCCAGAAATTGAGAACCTTCGTTGCTTCTTTCCACATCCTTTGGTTAAGCAAAAAATCCATAACAGTATACTTGATATCATCTCCAAGAATTTGTTGATCAAGGGTGTACAGTGCTTGTTGTTGAACAGACAACAGTTGATCAGGATAGGGCATACAAACAGTATGGCCCAGGGTGAAGTGTTCCCCAAATTGACAATTCCTTCCCCAACCATAGACACCCCGTTGCCAGGAAAGGAACTGCTGTTGGTCTGCTGCTGGTGCACTAAGAATGGCATCACAATCAAGATTTTGGATCCTCGTTCCAGGAGCCAAAATCTGTAAAGGTTTGGGAGGTTTCGGACCCAGATCAAGAATACGTTGGTGTTTGAGCTTTTGCAGTTCTTGCACAATATCGGTACGTAGACCAGGCTGTAAAGGAGGGCAACCTATGATTCGTGGCTGTAAGGGCAAGAAACTGGATGGTGGATTGAGGAAGCGATAGATCAGTTGTGAATAACGAGGAATCTTCTGGTTTCTAGATGATGCTGGATACCATTGATGGCGATTCAGAATTGCAAGTAGGGGATTATTCTGATTCATAGAGAGTTGATGTAAATAGAACCGTCCAAGGAGATGCTGACCACGAGTGGAACAAGGTAAAAGACCAAAAAGGTTGGCCGTTATGTGAGGACGATTGGCACAACCACCTGCGATCCAATTAATGCATCTGGAATAGGCTCTATCAATGATTTTGAAACTGGGGTAAGATCGATCGCGGAGGTAATTTGCGTAAAGAAGGGGCAAGGAATATTCTAGGGTTGGTGATATAATTGCCTTGAAAATATTGTATCGTATTCGTGAACTCCAAGTATCAGAATTCCAAGTCAAGGCGCCTATATGTCGCAAGGCACGGTTCGATAACAGCTCGGCCCTGGCGGTAAAATCAATCCCCTCTTTACCAAACATGACTCCCAAATACTTGTATGCAGAAACCTTGGGAATTAGTTTATTATCTAGGAAAAGATTGCATTTGGAACCGTAATCTTGGCCTTTACCTGTGACCAGGTAACCACATTTCGTGATATTGAAGGACATTTGGTGATCTTCAGCCCATCTTGGAGACATATTGAGAAGACTTTGGGCTCCACGGGCAGTAGGTGAGATCAGGACCCCTTCATCAGCAAAGAACAAAGCTTTGGGTATGGTGGATAAGGTTCCCCAATTGAGAGATACGAGAAGGCTGTTAATGAAACGATTGAAAAGTATCGGAGAAAGAGGTGATCCTTGTGGTAGGCCACGTGTACGAGGTTGCGGATCTGAGATGCTGCCATTGACCACCAGGGAAAAGGACATATCATGATACATCAAATGATATATGAGTTGGCGAACTAAGGTATTCATTCCCTGCTTCTGCAATTCTTGGTTTAGGAGAACCCAGCCAACCTTGTCGTAGGCAGAGGCAAAGTCTAGGAAGGCAACATGTGGAGCCATATGGTCTTCAATTAGGTGATGCAGTATTAGGACATTTGTTAAAGTGGAGTATCCAGAGCGGAATCCGGCTTGAACTGGGGAATAGGCCATATCACCAGACCGATAGACAACAGGTAATATAAGCGATTCGAATATCTTTCTGAAACAGCAGGTGAGAGCAATTGGACGAGTATTGACTGCGGTATATGGTTTCGCAGAATCCTTACAGAGTGGATAGATGATACTGTAGTTCCAGCGCGTAGGAGTTTTCCCAGTTTGTAAGCAGGCCATAAAGAGCGAATTTAGTGTATCAGGAAAAGTGGTATCAAGAAGATGATGCAGCGTGGTAACTGTAATACCATCTTGGCCGCAAGAGGTACTGGGTGACATTTGACGAATATGAGTCCTGATACGATCTGATGAAATACGGTCAGACAAACCCGATGCTAATAAGTTTGCATCTTCCGCAGTTGACATAGTTTGAGTTGTAGGATGTGATCCGGTTGCCAATTGACTGGGTTTTGGAGGAGTAGAAACGCTACCACCAAGGGCCGAATTTGACAAAATCGGTTGATCAGCGAGGCTGTGAGGTCTTCCATTAAATATGGTAGAGTAGTGTTCCCGACATTCATGAATAGGTGTGTGTGTAGAGGAAGTACTCGTAAGTGGCCGTGTCATAGCGGATGCTCGTTGTGTACGCTTTAGAAGCTACATCCTAGCAGTCATATCATGCATTTCTGATAGGCGATTGCATACCGAGTCTGGTCGTTTCCACGCTTGTTCCGGTTAATATGATCCTAGTACTGTTTCTGCTATTGCTTGTACCGTGGAACACAAAATGCCGTCCAACATATCAAGATCAAACTTCTCAGAATGCGGATAAGAGTTGGATAGGGTCTGAAGATTTGACCAGGCGTTTCGGTAGCTGGTAGCTATTTTACCAGAGCGGAGACGTTGGACATGATATCGTAGCAGAGTTGTTAGTGGAGAAGCTGTTCTCGTAGCTGGAACTGTTCAATTGACAGAACGAGTGTGTGTTTGTTTATTGTACTTAAGATGGAGGAGGTATTGATGATCTGTGGGAAAGGAGATGGTGTTGGTTGAAGTAAAAATGAGGTTAACTAAAGAGCTGTTTGGTGCATGGACGAAGGCATGGTCGGGGATCGGGTCGGCTAGCGCGTGGGATGAGGAATTGGACAGGTGTACCATGTTGTTATTAACAGCCCACTGTTGGAAGAGAAGTGAACGTGGAGCTAAGGAAGGTCTTGCATGCTTGGACGAGTATTGAAAATTGCACTGAAATCTCGCATTGATATCCCCTAGAAGAAGATTTACAGATCCAATGTCTCCTAGATCTTTGAGTATATCAAGTTGTGAAACAGAATATGGTGGATAGTAAACACCAGAAAATCGTATACCTGGCAAAGAAACAGTAATTGAGTGGGAGGAAATCATAGTCTGTTGAATAAGAGGGCGTAACTGGGACCTGACAAGTAGGTAAATCCCACCATGGTTACGCCCTTTAAGGGGTTGGTTTTCACAAAGGTTTCGACAAGTAGTAGAGGTATGGACCAGGGGATGAGCAAGGCGTGAATAGTGTTGTTGGTACCAATACTCTGCAATAAAGAGAAAGTCAAATGAATTTTCGAGAAGGCTTAAAGCCTGTGCAAACTTGCGATCATCGAGGCCGTTTGCCTTGAGATACCCAATGTTATACATTATTGGTAGCATCTTTTTCCGCGATGTGGCTAGAAAACCAACATTCTTTTAAAATTTTGTGATTTGTTATTTATCCTGTTGGTCATTAACCGTTAGATAGTACAACTAAATTGAAAACTGTTAAGGCAGAAATCTCATACATGGTGGGATCTTCGGAGGACGAGAGCCTTCTTTTACGTGATCCTTCTGCTGTAGTTGGCTGCATATCTGATGGCCCCGACTCAGGATTCCCAGGAATATCATCTGAGCAACTTCTGGTGCATGGAGGCACAGGGAAATCCGTTGCAGTTCTGCCAGGTACCTTGATACCCTGCTTGGTCAATTGTTGCTCCATTTGGTGACCGAGTCCACGATGCTCGGCCCAGCTCATGATATGTTCCCGTGTTGAACTTTGAGAGCTCGAGGCAATGGATGTCGTAAGGCGTGCAACAAAGTTGTTTCGTAAAACTGATTCCTGAGATTGTGGACGAATATTCTCTACCTAGTTGAACGAATTTGCGGAAAGGGGATCAAAGGACTTGTTGATGTTGAAATCGGATTTGGCGGTAATGCGATTCCTTATATGTATAAAATGGTTGGTATCAACCAAAAGTTCAATAATGGCACTATCGATCCAAGAAATATTGCGTATATGCCGTAACTGAATCCGGGTTGGTGCTCTAGCAAGTAGTCTCTTAACCTCGCCAAGTGGAATATAAGGAATTCCCTCTACATACAGGGCCATTGACTTTGTTGAAAGTAGAACTGGAATCTCTTTTCGAAGGTTAAATTGCGTGGATTCCACAATGGGAGAAAAAGCCTGATGTTGACCATCTTGTTCTTGGGTTCCTCCCACTAAGGATGGACCACTATGCTTCGCTGGAGTCTTTAAAACAGCACTATAAGTTTGCCTGACATCATGGGAGTTCTGTAATGACATTTCGTTCAACTTCGAGGTCTTAGGTTCCCCTCTGCGAATGATAAAACCTTTCGTTCCAAGTAATATAACACTCTTATTACTAGACTCCGAGTCTGATTGCTCTTGCGGTGGTCGTGATGTTATAGGTGATTCCTTTGAGTGTAAAGAGAAATCTTGTTCTGAACACTTGTCCACTAACCGATCATCAAGGTTGCCTATACGATCCATAGACTGATGGAGCATGGTGGAAAGGATTTCTATCTCTTCCCAAAGGCTTTTGATTTCCCTCTTCAAGGACTCTGATTCAGACTGAGTATCGAGACAATTTTGACTCGAATTCTGTATTTTTTCGAAACTTGTGACTCAGTAAGAATAACTTGGATGAGGGTCTGATGCATCCATACCTGTAAGGTAATGTGGCCTTGATGCGTACGAGGTTCACCCCCTAGTAGAGGCACCTTGCCTGCCATGGCTACTGGCGATCCTGGTACTCTGTCTTCGTTTGCTATTAAGACATTATATAATTAGCAATATGAATAATTACAAAAGTGTCAAACTTTTAACTGGACTGGCAAATAGTGAACAGGATGTTGGTCCAGTGATTACTAGTCACAGTTCAGTTTTGAATAAAACATACCTTCACTTTGGTTGCCTGAGGGACAGGCTTCTGAATCTCGTAACGTTAAGTTGTGGAAAATATCTAGCAACTTGGTAACACTGATGGACTTTGCACAGGTTGGAGTAACCCGGCATACAAAGCGGCTGTACCTTCTTCCTTCCTCATCCTTCTTGCCGGCACAATCTTTAACAAAGGCACCACGGTGACTGTCATGACCACAACAACCTGGACAGCGTAAAAGATGGTTATAGCGTCGCAGCATTGCTTCGGCCTCCTCTCATTGTCCATTTTCTGGCCGCGTGCTTTCCTTCATGTTCCCCAAAATCCCAAATGCACATGTTTCGCTAAAGTAGCTACAACATGAACTTCGAGTCAACCTCACCACGAGTATATTCTCAGTTAAGGTTTCTATTAAACTTGTATCAACAATAGGTTACAAGTAGGTAAGGTAAAACCTTGGGTTTCACCTTCCTTGCAGTCTCTGGAAATTAGAAATAAAAGGGACTCACAGTTAGTACTAGAGGTGGTTTTATCAACCTCAAGAGTTTTGTGTGCTGCTCCCGGTATAGTTCACCCCTTAGCACGAAAGTATCCAGAACTAAGGCGATTTGTAACCTAATATGGCCCTAGCCAATGAATTAAAATCTGTTCCAGGTACCTGGCACTAGTCATTATGACATCGCTGCAGTTAGGTAGGAGTATATAAAGACCCACAGACCTCCCTACCAAGTGTGTACTCCCACTGCCAGGATTTCTCCTCACAGGCCTCGAAGTTGCACCTCTACCGTTCTCTTTTAATTCAAGCTTTATTCAACACCCGAAAATCTGTTTGTGAGGTCAAGATCTGTGCACTCGGATTCCAGCACCTCCGCGCACTGCCCTAGCTGAACCCCTTCAAGGTATCCAACTGGAATTGCCTAGAACATAATAGCAAACCTTAGTTGTTATAATCTGAGTTTATTTACCATCAAGGTTGAACACGAATCGAGAACCAGCAAAGGTGAAACCCTAGGTTTCACCTTCAATCTTGACTTACAATTGAGTTCAACAAGGTTATCAGCTTAGTTCGCCCTTTTTCTCGCAAGTACTTTCAGTTCCTAGTGTCAAAGAGTTGTTAGTAACTAAAGTGCAGTGACACTGCCCAACTTGATATAGTTACAAGAAAGGAGTGTCCTTGCTTATCTGGAATTAAGTGTGCGGTGCTACTATCACTGCCACTTTACCTTATATATTCTTCATTGTACATCTGCTCGTGAGTTGTAATCTTCCCAGATTGCTTGTATTTATCTAGGAGGCTATAAGGGTTTGGAATAAAGGTACCGGTGGTTGGTAAACTAAAGAAGAAGCCTAAACAGGACGGCGTATAGGAAAGTTTAGGGTCGCGCAAAAGGGAAACCATGACCATTCTACAAGGGAACAATTTTTAAAAGTTTTGAAAAGGAGTTTCTTTCGACGGGGAGTGTTGCAGCTCTTATAGCCCGAGCAAACTGTGGTCATAATACGGGTATGATTACATCTGTGATTTATCCACTTCGACTACACTCCCACCGTACTAATCACTAGCCAATCAGTAAACTAATTGCATTCTAGTGGATGCAGAATATTGTGCTAACGGTATCGCGGAGTCATTTCGTTTGTCTTCAACCAAAGTAACCTCTACACTTCTGGATTCGAAGTCCAAGGTTCCAAATTCCTAGTCCACCTATAACCTCTCACAGTCGAGATCAACATGATAAACATCCTCCCGCCCTCCCTCCTAACATCAATACTGAGGTAATACTTATCCTGGGCAATGTGCACGTCGCAGAGGGTGGGGAAGGATCAAGATTGTCAGAAGATCAAGCCTTGTTTGAACCTGGCTTTGTAAAAACAGGTTACTTTGCAGGCCTTTCCCGTGATCAAGCAAGACGCTTGCATGAGGTGATAGAGATAGAGTATGAGGCCTTTCTGAATACGCTGCCGGATCATGGTCATGAGCACAGATCAGATACAGGAATCGACAATGCAGGTAGAACAGACATTTGTTTTCAATTCTTTATTTAACGTGCAAATTGCTAAAACTTAAAATACTGCAGAGGTTACAATATCGGAACCGGCTACCTCTCCTGCACAGCCAGAAGGAGATTCTGAAGCTGGCAGCAAGCAGAAGCGAGCGCAATATGAGGAACTCAGGATTCGGTGGGGCAAGAATAACTGGGGTCATATATTTGAACGGTTTGATAAATATGATGGACATTTTCCCTTGACTTTAACCGCCTGGTCTAAGCTTTTAAAATTGGTATGGAATACACTCTCAAAGTCTCACATGAGTGAACTAAAGGGTGTGCTACAAAGAGTGCGCTCTACTGTCCGAAGAATTCCGAGAGCGGCCTCATATCGATCAAATGGAACTAGGCGACCCGAAGCCCAAGAGGATCTCATACGGGCCTACCATCAGGTTATTCGATCTGAAAGTTTGGAAAATATCACTGCCATCAATCCGAGACTTTCGCTGGTAGTGCTCTATGAGCAACATATTGCATATACGGAAACCATACGAGGCAGTGGTAAAACAGTACAGCAAAGACAGCAACAAGTCAATCAAATGCTATACAAAATTGTTAACCACGAACTGAGGACGCGAGTTAGTATGCAGACAATCAAAAATCAGATCAAAGAGGGTCGCCATTGGTATGAAATGCTGAATATGAAAGAGACAAGAGAGTTTGGTTATGGCTTATTACTCCTGCTCCCAGTCCAAGGCTATAAGGACATCGCGCGAATAACTACCAACACGGTCTGGATCTTCCTTTTACAACAAATAGCATTCATGTCCAAACGTGTCATTGCCCTTGCTAGAGCACTCCAACCGATATGTCTTGGTATGGAAAGTGAAGCTAATGGTGCTGTTGAGGAAGCATTGATAGGATACGAGTTGCGATCACCGGTAAATCTACATCAGGTTACAGTAGCAGAGTTTACTGCTAGTAGCAAATCATACCCGGAGTTGAAGATTTCTGAGACCTTCAACGCTATCCAGAAATATGGACAACCTACTCGTCCAGAAAAGATTATCGAAACCTTACAACAGAGGGCAAAGCAGCACCATTCCAGGACAGTGGCCATTACAGCGGCAGTCAATCATAGCGCTGGTCCATGTAATGTTGATCCTGAGGAAGAATCACTGCCAGTGGCCACAGATGGCGAATCTATCTCCAATGTCCAGTTTGGGCCCACATTGAATATGAGACAGGTGGAAGACGATGTAATGATAGGGGTCGAAGCTGCACACAGGCAAGGGATAGACTTGGACATTATAGAAAAAACGGTTAGTTTTCCATGCTATACAGGCAATATCTGGTATCATTATCAGTGTGTGTGAGCAAGAAAATAAGATGCTAACCTTAATCTAGCCTCTGATCCGGAATATCCTGGGTAATCGTAAGCTAATTCCAACTACAACCATTAGAAATAGCATAAAGGTTAACCGACATCCTCCTAAAGTAACCGTTAAGGAAGTAGGAATATCCTCAAACAGCGAGATTCAAGTGCCTGCCTCTTCAGGCCAAATGGAAGAGGTAATCCTGGTTGCCTTGGTACTTGTGTCATGAATGCTAGCAGATACTAGGAAATATTACTAACCTGAGTTTTATAACCAAAGGAACCACAATCACAAGACTCACGGAACCAAGTTCTGGACCCATCAGCAGAATTGCAAGAGGACGTTTCGCTTCCAGTTAATACTGATATAGGAATTAATGTGCCTTGCACAATTGCACATATTGCAGATACATGGAATGACTTGGTTGTCGAACTAGTTAACAATGAGGAGGATCTGATGCGCTACCTTTGAGAGGATATTGAAGGCCACATGTGTAAGTATTGCTCTATCGTCGATTTTGTAGCAAGGCCTTAACTTCGCTCTGGACTGGCAATATATCCACTAACCTAACTCCGTAGAAACGGGAGATAGTGGATTGACCAGAGAATTGATTGTGGTGTCAGAGTAAATAAAGTTGAAATCTGGTCAAGAGCGATTGTTAACACATTCAAAGATGGCAAGAGGTACAGCATGAATGGCTTAAACTATAAGAATTTGGCTTAAGGCCATGAGATTATTGATTGAAAAAGGAAATTGAAAGTATAGGTAGGGGATATCGGAACATGTAGTTTAAATAACACGAGAAAAAAACAAATTAGAAATTATAGTTAAAAGAAAATGGAACCTGACAATTTAAAACATTATAATCACTGAATTAAAATCTACATTAATAACATAGATTTCCAGATGAAATGTATGTTTGGCTAATCAGAGTGATATCGCTGTAAGGTATGGATTTATTGATGTGATATTATACCAACATTGAAAATCTTTGTATTACAAACTTTATGTATTCTATGGCATTTCAGGGATTGAAACAAGTGTGATTCTGTAAAGCTTTTCCGGGAACAAGTGGAAGTAGCAAAGAAACATCTTTCTTCTTTTAAGCGAGTAAGAGAGGACAATGCGAATACTGGTCCATGATTTGAGATTTCCAAGGCACTGTCCATTATTAGTCACATGCGGAATGAAATCTAAATAAGCCTTTTGTAATACAAGAATGACTGGTGAAATTTACAACTGTAGTTATTCTACACCTGAAGCAGGAAACCAGAAGGGGGTTAGAGTTAGGAGTTACCTAGTAGGAATAGGAGATGGGATACACAGTGCACTAGGGCTATACTACACTGCCAAGTCAGATACCCAGGAACAACCAGCAGGCAATAAAGGTGAAGTAATGAGTTTATTCTTGGCACCGCCAAGACGGAAAGGATAGTGGCAGAGGTGTGGCAGAGGAAAGGCTGAAACTGGAACTAGTCATCTAGTTCCAGTTCTAGCCACCATGAATGATATTATTGACTCCTTGTTCTTTTTAATATGGGGTTGGATACAGTTGCTATGCTGGTACCTTAATGCGGTGAGGTTGCCATAAGCAAGAGCTGGATGAGTGGTAACCCAGTTGCACCACCAGCGCTAATAGTCCATAAGCCTTTCTCGATTTGAGAATAAAAGGTTAAACCCAATACTCAGTATATTTCCAGGTTAAATACTCAAGGCCAGTTAGCTGTGAACTCATTAAGCGGGGAGTATTTGATGTATTATGTAGCAGAGTCAATAGAGTCTACAGAAGGCTACTAGCAGTAGGGCGAATGATAGGGGAGTTAGAGCTTATTAAATCAGGTTTACCAATTGGGAGGGATGTGTTAGTTCAATTGGATTAAGCAAGCTTTATAGCCAGTCTGTATTATAATTGGTTAGAACATATTCATCTATATATATCAGGCTTGACCTTCCGGGCTCATAGTATTTACAATCAGAGTCGAAATCAGCAGATAATTTATTTAAAAAAGATTTTCTAGGCTCACAGGTGCAAGAGCTCTGAGACTTTACAAGTGGGTATTTGGGACACGATGGGAAGTATTTGGCAAAATACAGGCCTTAAACTCATTGTGTATACAAGTTACAAATGGTTTTAGCTTCAGCATATGAGAAGAGGAACATGGACTAATAAGTGGAGCTTGATCATTTCCTGTGAGAAGTGTTAGGAACTAGTTGTATTGAAAAAGATTCAAAAGACTATTGAAGAGCAAGTAAGGAGTTTGATAGAGGCTAAGTCAAACTATATCAAAGAGACAAGAGTCAGGATGCAGGCAATTGTCTCCACTGGAATCCAACGCATATGCCTCATGAATACATCCTGCAATAATTGCTGCATCATCAGCAATACCATTGATATTTGGACTTACCATAAAAAGGCGTGAACCAGTAACTACTGCATGACAGAAATGAAGATACCGGAGATGTGCCTGTTTAGGTGTCAAGGTGGGAATATCTTCGGGTGCCGTCATCCCCTTAATGCTAATAGACCATTGATCAAGCAAAGGCATGGCGCGTAGTTTCTGTGAAGGCGTTAAAACAGGAGTGGAAGTAAGGAGAAAGCAAAGAACATACACGAATGGAACACTCTGCCATAAGAATGGTATCCGCAATATGATCGGTTTGATAGATGAGAGCCTCACGCTCCAGAAAGGACAAAACCAGCGGATATAGGTTTGTTCCGACTGCCAAAGCAAGAACAACATTATATAACTCACCTGGATGCTAGACTTGACAAGATTCTGCTCAAAATGAGTGAGAATTCATGATTCTACATATAATCTTTTGAATTGACTATTAAACCAGCCATAGCCTGTTGGTGCCAAGTATACCAAAAGTCTCCAATTTGTATAAAAACCATTCTAGGAATGTTTCAAATCGTTTCGTCCAACCATCGTGCTCCTGCACTATCACGACATCAAATAAATCACACTTTCCGCTATAATAGCCCTTCAACCAGCCACCCCATGCATATACTTTGTATATATGAATCTCTCAGAATTACAATGAGACCATTCTGGGAAAGTTTCAAATCGTTTCGTCAACTCCTCAGGGTACTTATTTTTTACGCCCGCGTGTATACTTGACTTTCCAGTCAAATAGCACACCAAATAGCCACCCCCAGCATATACTATGTATATATCTATTTCTCAGAATTAGGCACCGAGCGAGCGAAGCGAGCAAGGTGTATTTCCACTGTGTGGAAGAGGGCAGGAGGGCAAGAGAAGAGTGTTTGCTGCAAAGGCGAGAGGCGTAGACAAGTTCGAATCGATGATGGTAGTATTCGAAGTGTTGCTTGTTTCGTCTTTGTTCTAAAAGACTCTTCAGTACGCGGCGGGAGAGGGGGTACTTATACCTTTCCCGCGGGTGGGCGGAACACAATTATCACTCGATTTCCTCGAGAAATAACCGATCACTTTTCGTAGAATCGAAAAGATGATGTAGGTTTCCGTGTGGAAGGTAGGGCGTCTTCCAGGCGAAGCTGGAGTCGGGCGAACATCGCTCCGCTGCGATGAACACCAAAAACACCGATCGCGACAACAACTCGTATCCTAAGCGAGGTGTGGGTGGAGCGGTGAGAATCCCTAACACGCCGGAACCGGAAGGATGTCCAAATGGAGTAACCGAACTCTTCCGAACGAGCGAAAGTGAACTTAGGGTTAGGTTAGGGTTAGGGTTAGGGTTAGGGTTAGGGTTAGGGTTAGGGTTAGGG
>QFET01019691.1:0-17764 GCA_003316355.1 Tuber calosporum | reverse complement strand
GCTCTCCCTCTAGCGACCTCTAGTTGAAGTTGACTGTCGGATTCTTCTATCAAGTGCTCAGGAAAACCATTGGACTTGGAGTAGTCGCAATAGTAGTAAGCAAGTGTCTTGATAGACTGAATCATATATCGTTGCCGGTTGCGCAATATAGATAGTCGAACCTTAACAACTGCTTACTCACCCTACTATGAAGCTATGACTAACCGTGTTAATCAAGCTTTTCCAGTAGGCAACAACCCCTACCGTCCTTTCCGCCCAGCCCCAAACGATGTTCAATTGGCCATCCACGCCTTACCTACAGCCTACATTCCAGAGGACCAGGCTGACCTCTTCCCTGCCATCTAGGAGTCAGTTCGCAATGCAACTTACGTCGTTATGTACTCAGCACACTTCATCTAAACCACCCCTGTCATTCGAGTAACAAACACCGCTACGTCTGTAGTAGTTACCGTGGCCCCTAACGATGTCATCAGGCTTGGCTCCACCATCCGCCTCTTCTCCCCTCCGGGCAAAGTGGAAAAGGCCCAGTCGTCAGGGAAGTTCATGCAATGCTAGAAGTGTTGGCTTTACGGCCACCCCTCCCCTATGTGCAAAGCCTCCACCCCCACCTGTCCCCTGTATGCTCTAGCACATACACAAGCGGCCCACTGCTGCCCTAATCCCACATACCCCAAGGGCGGGAACACTAAGTCCATTGCTGGGTTTTGTCCCGCCTCCCCCCTAATGTCCTCTTGTAGTCCATGACCCCATCCTACCACAGACCGTCCCTGCCTATCCTGCCACCTCCCACCCCCTGATGATGACGCCCCCTCAGAGCCTGAGGGTGTACAAGGTCCTGATGATGTCATGGACCAGGATGCACCCACCCTACCCGACCCACCCAGAACTCCCTCCCCTACCACTGCCACCCTGGATCTTACAACCTCCAGACAACCAGTCCCACCAAGTGGCGCTCCAGCTGACCCTCACCCCAAATCAGTTGCACCAGTTCCCACCTGGGTCTTCAGTTCTCCGCTCCCACATGGTCCATCAGGCTTTCCTCGCAATGAGTCCCGCACTGGACCTCGCCTCCCTGACGCAGGCACCAGGCACTACCCTAACCCTCATTTAGTACAACTCCCTTGGGAGCTGGAATGTGTTTCTGTCCCTATTCAATAGCATAAAGGCTATGCCCACCCCTCCACACTTGGTCGCCCTCCAGGATCCTCCAGTCTTTAAGGGGAGAATACCAATATTTTCCTCTTATGAATCTGTTTCCCCACCTACTACTAACGGTGCCAAACCTAAGGTGGCCATTTATGCTCTCCTTGATTTCATGCAAATTTTTGCACTACTACCCGTCTTTTTCGACCAGCTGGATTTCATGGCATTTGGTCTTCACTCCCCTACAGGCCTGCTTAATTCAACTCATCAGGTCTTCTGCGTTTACAATGCCTACTCCTCCACCAGGCGCTCATCTCACACCTGTTCAATCACCCCACCTTCCATGTTCAGGGAATACGCCTTCCCTACCCAACTGGTTGGGGATCTGAACCTCCATCATCCTCTTTCCGACCCTTTAATTGTCCTTTCTGATACTGAATTTAATCTTTCTTTCCCCTCCTTTGACCTGGCCTCTGAGCTAGGCTACTTACTTTTAAACACACCACGTGTATTTACTAGGTTCCCCTTCGATGGCACATCCAGACCTGGAGCCTTACACCTTGCCTTTGCAAATCCCTCTCTTGCCCCCTTTGTTAGCTCATGGGGTGTCCCCCTCACACTGACTAGCTCTGACCATGCCCCATACTCAATAGCCCTTACCACACCTTACCTACAACAGCCTGACCCCACTCCTAACTGGACCAAAACGGATTAGCACACACTCTCCCCTCTCATCAAGGATCTAGCGGTCACACCTCCTCCCCCGCTTCCTACCTAAATCTCACTTAGTTCTTGGTTCGACCGGTACCTGCGCACCATCACCTCCCTCCTAGCCCCGCACACACCAAACAAACGTCCTTGCTTCAGGTCAAAGCCATGGTGGACAGCTGAGCTATCGCAGCTGCGCCAAGATTTCAATAAAGAGGCAAGAATATCCCACACGTCCCCCTCAACCACCCTCTCCGAGAGCGCCCGTGCCTCCCACCTTGCATATTTCAAGGCTATTAAAAAGGTTATAGCAACACACTGGAACTAGTTCCTGGCCTCCTTGGAATCCAAATTGGTGTAGGTGGCCAGTCGGATCGCAAGTGGACTGCCCCACAGACCAGTTCCCCTCCTTTCCCAATGCCACGACACCCGTTCAAGTCAACACCTCCCTCCAGCATCACTTTTTTCCTCCAAAAGACCCCCATCCATCGCCATCCATCCCGCGGCAACCATCCTGCAACCGTTCGCTGACTTCCTGCCACTTCAGCAAAAGGAATTCTCCCTTGCCCTTCGCGAATCCTCCAGCACCTCAGCCTCTGGGCCCGGCCTGATCCCCTATGGGATATGGAAGAGGATCAACAATATCAACCACACCTTCCTCACCTCACTTGTAGGTCTCCTGCTGACCTATGGCTTCCACCCCTCCTCCCTTAAAAAAGCCAATGGCATAATCCTCTGCAAGCCCAGCAAATCTGATTATAACTCACCCTCCTCATTCCGAGTGATTGTCCTCCTCGAACCGATCTCCAAGATTCTGGAAAGGAGAATGGCAACCCGCCTTTCGCTAATAGCCTGTACTATTGGCCTCATCCACCCAAACCAATCCTGCTCACTTCCTGGCCTGTGCACCTATGACGCTTGTGCTGCCCTCACACACAATGTCCCCGTACTGCAACGTGCATGCCTCAGACCTCTACCCTCTTCCTTGATTTCAAGAGAGGCTTTGATAATATTTCCTCTACTTGTTTATGTTCGCTACTTCGTGCTAAAGGTGTATCTCCTTATATGGTTTCTTGAGTTCGTTCCTTTTTGACTAACCGCAAATGCTACCTGATTTTTCAGGGCTCCCCTAATATTTTCGTGCCTGTTCAAGTGGGTGCCCCCCAGGGCTCTCCTATCTCACCTTTGTTATTTTTAATTTATGTATCCTCCCTGCACTAGTCTATCCGAAAGGTGATTATGTTTTTCTATATTGATGATTTTACTGTCACTTTTGGGTCTGGGTCATACTGGAGGAACACACAGCTTCTTTAACATGACTACACCAGCCCCTGTAGGAAGGCCACCCCACTTGGAGGCTCCTTCTCCGTTCCCAAAACCGAAATTATCCACAGGCGAACTTCAAGGGATCGCTCTCCCCCTTACTTACTCTGCTCCCTCTCGATTGGAGTCACTTCCACCCTTCATCTCTAGTCCGATAGCTAGGATACTGGTTTTCACCCTCGCTGGAAACCTCCATCCACTTCCTCGCGAGGCTAGCCCTTGCTCAAGGTTCCTTTGGTCTCATCAGGCAACTCTCTCCTCCTGGCATAGGCATAGTCCCCTACCTGAACTGCACACTGACCATGGGCCTGCTGCTACCAATCCTCACACACGGCGCTGACCTCCTCATCCCCAACGCTGCGATGCTGGGGAAGATGGAAGTGTTTTGGTGAAAAGTCTAACGATGTGTCACCAACTGCTTCTCTTTGACTCCTGTATCCATCCTTCGCTCTGAGGCTTGCCTCCCCCCTCTCAACTTGCTCCTACCCCATTACCGCAGGATGGCCGCACCACAGCTGGCCAGCTACACTCCCGAGATCAACTTTGCCGCAGCCTGGCTGCCTCCATCGTTTCTATCCTTCTCTAACTTTTGGGCAGGCGATTACTCCTACCACCTCCTTCGTGGCCTTAGGGCCAATTACATTCCCCTCCGCTGGAACCAACTAAGGCCCATACCCGGCGTCCGCTCTTACCTCCCAATCAAAGGGATGTGCTAGCTCTTGATTATGGTGACACTAGACGGTTTCGAACTCCCACAGATACACTCCCACCTCCTACCGGGCACTGTCTTTGCCCCTCCTCTCCGATCCCAGGTGATGTCTCCTACAAATTGATGAAGGAGGAGTGCAGAAAGGACCTCCTTGCTGATTGGACACTGCTGTCCCCACCCCCTCCTTACTAGCAGTTTAAGCCATCCCTACGCCAACATGCCTTCATGGGCCTTGACCGCTTTACAGCTGCGTGAATTCACACAATGCGCGCTGGCAAGAGCTATCTTGCCGCGCAACCCTCATGAAACAATGCCATTCGCTCTTCCACCATCCCTTCCTGCGACTCAGAGGATGAAACCTTGGAGCCTGCAATTCTCCACTGCCCCTCCTAGTCCCGAGAAGGCCAGCTTTACCTTCATAAGCTGTCTTCGATGGACCATGGCTGCCCACTTTAGGCCGACCAGGACATGATCCTTAGTCTTGCCTCATACATCCACACTACTCGCACGAACTTTCCACCTACCATGCTAGAGGTTTTTTTCACCGCTGCCTCCTCCTCCTCCCACTATGGCTCAGACTGAGTGGTTTCTCTTTCCTGCTATCACTTTCCTTTCGCTTTTGATTTGTTTTGATATCATTTCATTCTATACGTTTTGAACTAGTCGCCATTGTCGGGTGCGGTGAGGTTATAGTCATCACTAGGGGAGAACTTGTGCAGTTAATATCTTTTGTTTTGCACATTTGGAATTAATGTTTCGTTTATGCCATAGCTAGCGCTTCATGAAGGTGCCTGTACGTTAACAGCGAATATATGACTGATCAAAAAAAAAAGAAAAAAAAAAACCCCTGTACTTAAGGGATCATCAAGCAACGGAGAAGAGACCTTAACAATATATCAATTTATCAAGTTATTCAGTTGATAAGCCTTCCAGAAAACTTGTATCTTTTATCTTATATTTTACTGAGCTTTCCTGACAGTTAACCAGTTTCTCGATACGAGCACCGCCTAGACATTTCTACAGTAAAGAATTAGCTACCCAGTAACATTACCTACTTCCTCCATCAGCCTGCATCCTTACACCTCTTACAGCCAAGTTCTCTACCCACTGTTTACAGTCCTACAAGGCACTCAATCTCCAGGTTGACATATTTTCAACACCTATAATCTCTGCTGGTATCAGGCACGCCTTGAAATGCTAAGGTATGCACAACAATAGGCTAAGGGAAAAGATTTTCTCTGCGCGCTCTATCTCCTGTGTTCTCCCATTGTCTCTCATATACAAATGTGCTCTCAACTAACTAGGGAAAAAAAAATCTAGATATATCGACCCCCTATGGGATCCTGACACTGATCTTTTCTCATCAAAGTACATTTCCCAGAACTCTTTCATCCTCCTTACTGACAAAGGAAATACAAATAGAGAAATAACACAGGGCAGCCTATGGCGTCATGCCTGCTTCCCAGCCTCTTTCCTTCAACTTGTTCTATTTAACCAAAGAAACCATACCAACAAATTAACCTACAGTGGCTTGTCTGCTCCTTCCGTCTGTATCCACATGCTAAGAAGAGCAGAAAGACAAATACTGGCCTATAGCTAAAATCTGAATCACTGTCGCTTCGCTCCCACTACTCGTCCCCTTCCTTATTGGGGACGCCTCCAATCTCTGCACTTCCATCCTGCACCTCCTGCATAATAATATAGGAAAGATAAAGGAACTCTCATGCAAGTTGTTACACATATAGGATATTGTACTAGACTTACAAGTCTAAAAAAAACTTGAAACTATACAGAGCAGGGAGGTGACTATAATCACTACTTGCCATATTGGCAAGAAGTAAAGTTCAATCCAGACTACTCAACCTCGGTGAAAGAAGATTGAGTAATATATCCAGGTAGATCTATTACATATGATAGATTCTTGATAAACCGAATGCATTTGTACTTGAGTGCCTATATGCTAGAAAGACAGTCATCCAGAATGATCACTTGGTATTCTTTAAGATGTTTGAGATTCGGCGGCATCTGACCTAACTCTCTAAATTTGGTAAAGAGATTGAAAGCTATCTACTGGTGGAGTTCTATACCCCCTCAGAGAAATAGATAAACTCTGGGATGATTTGTTGTTGTGGGGTCAAATATCTACAGGGTCAAACTGTGTTTGCACTTCTTAGATTGCGGCCTAAGTCTCTAAGCGTACTTCCATATATAGCCCACATGGGTACTGGGAAAAGTGAATAAATAGTTAGCAGTCCTCCTTAGTTTAGGGATCATAAAGCAACTCAGAAGAGCCTTTAACAATATATCATGTTATTAAGATAAAAGATTTCTTTCTGCTCTTGAGAAGGTTTATCCCTTTTTACCTCTATCACAACTAAGCTCCCCTGATAGTTTTCTAACTCTTTCAACACAAGCATGTCATAGCCAAATCACCAGTACTGAATTGGCTACCCTGTAACACTATATTGTTAATCTCTAGTTACTAAGAAACTGAACATTCTCTCATGCTTAGAGAATACTACGATACAGCAGGTTTTCAATATTGTGGGTACTGCAGACCTTGGGGCAATACTTCTTGTTAAAGAAGTTGAACCATACTAATTTACCAAACTATTTTTAGAAAGATATGTAAATATAAGAGCGAGCTGCCATGGCGATGCCACGAGATATCACACCCATTCTTGGTCCTTTGGGACTTGACTGAATGATTGAAGGGGATGAGACAGAATCTACCCCTTCGGCATCTCTAATTCCGTCCCGGACCCATAGCAGCTCTCCCATTAGATATTTGGGTTGTCCACAATAAAGAGTTCATAAACGTGTTGTGCGAACCAAGAAGCAATTGAATACACAAGATAGCTTCCTGCAAAATATTGCCCATGCATAACGCCAACTGGACCAATCCTTGAAAGAGAGTTTAGAGGAGAATCACATAGCAATTACAGCATTTTTAAAGGAGTCCATGCAGGGTTTTACAATACTAGAATTATTGCAGAGCTATATGGCCTGATGTGGAGTTACCCACAATGTTGGGATAGAGGAAGGTCGCTTTGCATTGGAACCATTGCGTGGCCATACTGAACAGGAGTTGCAAATCTTACATGCCCAGGTCCTGGCAGAGTTATTAAGCCAACAGGCCATTCAGGAGCAAAATGCTCAGGTCTCTGATACAAGGGAACGAATCCTGGAAACGGCATTTTTGGAACTCAATACTAAGTTACACCAACTGGAATGAAGATTAACCAGGAGGATAAATGAGCAACGTGAAATTGCTACTCTACAATTTAGAGAACAGACCGCGGGTCTGCAGGCCTACCTGGATGATCTTGTACTTCAGTTTACAGAAAGGATACCTGCACCAACACACCACGGACCTAGAGATGGTGATCTAGGACTGTCTAATTGATCACAATCAAGAGCACCCATATAAGGTACAATCTCTCAAAAGGAATCAGTATAAACTCCTAGAAGGATAATGGAAAAGGTGTGTCAGTGGAGGAAATAACATACAACGGCAAACTAACACTATGTAACCTTGGTAACGGCCCTGATCCAGATCAAGTTGATGGGTCCAATGGTGATGGAGAGGATGGAAAGGGCAGAAACAACAGCTAGGTGGAAAGCCCGCTCTGTTTACCAACAATTCCCAGAAACGAAGTACTAGGGGCCAGCTTAAGTATGGCTGTCTTAGAACGTATCTGTAGACTCTCCTGAACAGCAAGCTAATGGCGGAACCGTCATACCTCTTCGAAAGAAATTTCAACCAGGATGTTCGAACCTCGTTTGGAGCCAATGAAGACTACTTTGATCGAAATCCTATACAGTGGGAAATTTATACACACCTAATAATCTTTGCCTTACCAGAAACAAAGGGGAATAAGGTGGGGCGCTTCTCTGACATATACGGGAAGGTGATGTTGATTAGGTGGATAAATATGGACTCAGACTATTCCATGTAGGATCACTTTAGGCATGATTTTACAGGTGATACATGGGATGGAGGAGGAACAACGAGCCTTAAACGAAATGTCCTAGTCATCTACAAGGGCAAATTAGACACTGGTCTTCTTTACCAGGTAAACCTTAAGATCAAGGTCGGTCTCACTAGAATTAATTGGATGTTATGGGTGGAAAGCAAACTTCCGGAGGACATTCTCCATGGGTTATCGTATCTAAGGTTCTCTGGTGAGGTACAATGGAGGGAAACCATAAGGGAAGTTACGGGACAAGAGGAGGAATTGCAGAAGCGGAGGAAACCATTCATAGGAGAAGTCTTGTCCAGTGGATCAACTAAACGAAAGGGCGATGACACAACTAAGGGTGTCAATAACTAACAAGACTACACCGAACAAAAACAAAGAAAGAATCTCTTAGGATAGAAGACAGCTAAAGCAAATTCATCGCAAAAGAAAGGGCAGAATAACAAAAAAGATAAGTAAGCTGACTGGAAGCATACTTATGATGGAATCCCTGAAGAGGTTATTGACAAGCGAAAGGCAGAATAGGGTTGCACTAGTTGCGGCCTCCATAACTACACCTGGTGAAAATGGCGCAAGGACATAGTGGTAACAAGAGCCTTCATTAAAAGCATAACCAAGGACCGTATGAAATTCTCTCAGAAACCACTGGAGGCAACACTCAAGATGAGCAATGCCTAAGATAAGGTCCACCACATCCACAGAGAACTGGCACTTTGGTTATAGGAAGTATAGGAGATGGAAATGTCCTAATGGCACCAATGGTGACCGCGATGGGATAATTTGTGTACTAAGAAATAAGGGCCTGGAATCGAAATATGTGATCCCTCTTTCGCTTGAGAGATGAGGAAAATTGTGGGAAGGAATGTCAAAAATTTCTGCAAAAGCCTTTAGGTGACCCACCCTGTACCCGCATCTGTGGTACTGACATTTGCTACAATATCGACAAAATTAAGTAGAAAAAAGAATAGGTCTCCCCAGGTTACAGCAGTGGTGTTAGGCACAAACGACTCCAAGAGGATTACATGACTTTTCAGAAGGAACTGCATGAATCTGAACCTGCAGAGGCAATTACCCCCCTGCGGCCCCGGTGTTCGCCCTGGGAGTCGACACTAGCAACTTGTGCATTTGCTCGTTTGCGAAGAAAAACGAGAAATTGGAACACATCTTGTAAACACGTATACGTCGTCGCCGTCTGTCCGACCGGATGCTGCCCGCAGGGTATATGAGAGGGCCTCTCTGGTTACGTCTGGGAAGTGGAACGAAGAGATTCCGTCAAGGACTAGCGGAGTTATACCCAGATTAAGTTAAGAGAGCCTGGGCAGTCCTAGATGGGAATGAATGCGCGATTGAAGTAGGCAACTCCGATACACACTGAGAGTATGCTGACGCCCCCGTGATGCCTATAAGGTCAATGAACCTATCGGAACAAGTTGATAAGGAGAGGCAGTGAAGACGGAAAGGTATTGGCCCGATCATGAACACTAGTCATCCTGAAAGCCAGCTGCAGAGCCGGATAAGACGGCACGAAGCAGACTCGGCTAACAACCAAGCTGGCCCCTTGGAGTTCTAAGAAGTTATTGGTACGTTCCAAACTGGGCGGCTATATCTTCACAGCCGAAAGAAGGTTGACAACTCTGACTAAGGGGGGGTCCACACCCTCAGAAAGGTTGAGAGCTCTGATCATACCATTAGCTGTGTGGGGGGAAGTGAAAGTTTCAGGGTCAAAGCGGGTTCGCTCCCGGATTAAGAGACGAAGGTTGGGAAGAAAATACCTGCTTATATGTAACCCAGTTGTAGTCCGCCAACACTCAGACGCGGGATATAAATATCGAAGTGCCTCCCGAGCTTTAGCTATCATCAAGCAACGGAGAAGAGATCTTATCAATATCATAAGTTTTACTCAAAATATTTACCTACGAGCCTTCCTAAACAATCTCCGTTTACGAAGAAAGATTTAAGCCTAGCCCTATTCGCGTGCCCTTCGAATCGGCTACCTTTAACAGTATATTGATATTTCTCCTTATTACCAAGGCTCACTACAGGACATTTGGACATCTACAAGTCATACCTCTGGAATCACACAAGCTCATAGTTGATTCCACCCTCCTCCACGAGCTTCTACTCGAACCTCGCTCCACAAATTACACCTCCCCTTTCCAAGAATTCCTTGAAAACACCCTTACGGAGATTGCTTTCTATATACTTGAAGAACCATCCTGGTTCACTGCTCCTCTACGCGTCCCTACCGAAACAGATTTCCAAAAAATCTACATACATTTTTACAGACCCACCTTCCTGTGGAAACCGTTAGTTGACTACGACACCGAAGAAGAAGGAACCTCTAGTTCCTTCAGTATCATCAATTCCTCGTTCGCACCCTCTGCTTGGGGATTGGGAAGACATCCCAACTCACATTAGAAAAAATGTCCACACGACAATTAACCGTTGATATGGACCAGGCAAGGTCAGACATCGAAGAAGTATCACTGGTAGGAAGTGATGACGCACCTGGTTGCTCCCGGTCACCTTTGGCACTCCACCACCTTTGACAGTCAAGTGGAGTGAGAAAATCGGCCCCTGGAACTCGTTCTAGCACTCCCCGTCCTTACGACGCCAGAAATCCAGCTATCGAAAGATTAGCAGAACGCATAGGTTAGGCAATGAGCTACTTCGACCGTACCATTCAGGAATCGGTTGATATGCAGCATCTGCCCTACTGTGAACTATCTGGTCAAGCTCAGGATCAGGCAACCCAACTCCAGCACCATGCTCAACAGATAATCTTTGGAGAACAGATCATTGGCGAAAAGTTGAAACAGGTCAATTCAGGAGTTGAAATGTCAGCAACCGAAACCGCCGCACCGCAATATGCAACCACCAAACCATTGCAGGCAAAGTTGCGGGCGGAGGAAGAACGTGCTGCACAACAGAAAGCGGTAAGTACCCAACTTCATGCTAACATTAGGGCAACAGGACAAGAGTCGCTGGATCGAGACCGCCAGCTAGAACAGACATTGGCTAGGCAAAAAGCAGAACTCCTCCAAAGACAAGTGGCCGCACAGAAAGAATACGAGAGGACCAGAAAGGAGTTACGAGAACTGCACCAACGCCTGGAACAAGAGTGGTCAGAAAGAGAGGCCTATGTCATCAGGCAGAATGCCGCATCCGAGCAACTAAATTGAATGTTGACTATGATGAATAAAACTTTGGTGTAACTGCAAGTTGCGAGAAACCCACCAAGCGTGTGGGAAACAGTGGCACCACAGCCGGTGGAAAATCCAGGGTTGGAAAAACAAACCCCGGCCGATAGCGGAGAAGAGTTCCGGTTCATTCCCCAAAGAGACAAGGGAAAGGCCATGGATCGTGGGGATGGAAACGGATATGGCGGAAAGGAACCACCACTGCCCCCTGCGGCGAATGAACCCAACCCGGGAGATGATGGCCCTGGGTCCCTAGATGGAGGTGGCCCCTCACAACGAGGTGGTGAGCCATCACTAAGACCCTTGCCTAGCCGTAAGTTCGAATCCGAAGCAGACGCATAGGTCGACAGACTAGGGCAAGGACTGTCCAGAACCAACCGCCGACAACCGGATCCAGCGTTAAAATTCGAAAACAAGCCTACTCAGGACGTGAGAGTATGGCTACTAAATTGCGAGGACTACTTTGGGAGAAACCCCTGGCAATGGGAAAATGATGAAGAATACATCAAGTATGCGTTAGGAAGATATGGAAGGAACCGAGGTGGCCCCTTTCTCGATACCCTATCAAAAGAAAATGACTGGAGACCACGGATTCCCTAAAGATGAGGGTTATGATATCTGGATCACTTTCCGGGCCGAAGTGACAGAACCATTCTCGGTACTGCACAAGACACAAAATGCCTTAGCCGAAATAGAGGAGGTTAGGTATACATGGGTCATAGAGAAGTATCTCCTTACTATGGAAAACCAAAACATCGAGGCAGAAGTATCCGGCATCGCTTGGAGAACCAAAATTCAGCGGCAACTTCCCATCGAGGCCATGCGTACACTATCACATGAAAATCATGACTTGGATAGTGAATTGATCAAGGCAGTCCGCAGGGTCATCAAAGCGGAAGAAATGTTCCAAGAACAACAAGGTCTATTCAGAAAAAATGACCCGGGAAAAAGTCACTCTCAGAAAAGAAAATGTGAGGAGGAATCCAAACTAGACAGACCACTGCGGGGAATAAAAAACGGGAAACCTATACGCCAGCAGAAAAGGCTGCCTTCAAATTGAAAAAACATTCGGGAAAAGCGAAAAAAGCCCCCGTTGAAGAAAAGGTTTAGCATAAAAATTGGGTTGTAGCTCATAAAGGAATCCATAAGGACAAAATTGAAGAACAAAAGAAAGCCAACCAATGCACGCGTTGTACGTTGGCCAACCATACTTGGAAGTTCTGCAGGAAACAGGCCCAAGTATCGGTTATAGAGCAGAAAAGGGTAAATTTCAAACCCTAATATCGACGACCCCAGATATCAAAGGGACAACCAGAACCTACGACTAGGGTGAACCAGGTCAACCAGCCCAGGATTTGGGAACTGGACGACATGGATGACACCAAAAAAAGGTTTTCAGGCACCGACGGCAGCGGCGACCGGTTATTCGGTTATGGACCCATTACCGAAACCGAAATCAACAAGGGGGTTCGACCTTTGCAAGGTCCTACTAGCAGCCATTCCGCGCTTCTCCGTGGGAAGCTTAAAACGAAAGTGAGATTCATGAAAAGCAATCCAGACCAACGGGAGTATCGCAGACCTAAGAATGATAGGGGAGCAAGAAGCAATTAACTTGGATAGCAGCTCATGGTAGTCCGGGACTAACTCTGGGGACCTAAAACTCAAAAAGAAAGAAGCGGAGCGCCACATTTGATCTATATCGGACCTCACTACAGAAGACGGTCAACTAAACCCGTATCCTTATAAAGCCTGAAATCCTTACAAGAGATCCAAGGAAGAGCGGATAGACCAGTGCTGACTTGGGACCTCTTAAGAATGACAAGGGGAAATCAGTCTAGCCTGGATCGTGAGAAGCCTTCCAGGAAAGAAATATATTACAGGTCGGCCGGACAACGGAATAGTTGCAGAAACGGAACAGGATCCTGGACATCAAGAAAAATGAAGTGGTAGAGAATGAGTAACTACGGCTACCTAGTCCAAACGCTAAATGGAGCGGGGTAAATCCATCCCGAACCTGGACTCCGGCTTTGTAGACAGGATAGGTACACTAGACTCCAGGGGTAAACCAGGTGATGCGTGAAGAATCCACGGAGCCCCAATACTCTGACATAGTCGAATCGATATGAGTGCGGCTCCAGTGAAGACAAAAGCATGGGCAGTGAAGGGTAAATGGCAGGTGTATGGGAACCCTTCGGCAAGGGGTAAACATCGCTATTAGTGGGCTGCCCAGTACACCAAAGACAGAGATTTTAGTTTGTCTGAGGAGGCTTAAATAGCCGAAACCATGCGGGCATTGTAACAATCACCCTAAGGTACCATAACCACGAAAATGGCATACAAAAGACCTGCACAGGCACCTAGCGGCCCTAATAAAAGAAATAAAACTGAAGCACCAGCCCCGCCTTATTATTCATGCCCAGAAGGCAGAGCAACCATCGAAGCAAAATGGGAACGAATCCCAATCCTTGTTGTATTAGACTCAGGGTCTAACATATTCCTGATTAACCAAGATCTGGTTAATTAACATCGCTTACCATACCACACCCGCACAAATAGCTTGGACATTTACACCTTGGAAGGAACCACACCAGCGAATGGAGGAAAACACTACACACATCCTATTCTCTTAGAAATCGGAAGCAATGCACACCGATCTCACATCTCTTGTGAAATTGCCAATGTTGGCAAATATGACCTAATCATCCCATTTGGATACTGGCATGCAGAACATCCTATAAGGCACATTGAGGATGGGTGAAAATGGATATTTAAAGACGAGAAATGCCAGAGTCATGTTAATGATGAAGGCATAGACTTGACATTTGAATGGGATGAAACCGTGGCATACGACCCTGAAGCACGATACATTGGAAGAATCGAAATAGCACCCACTCCAGAGTCAAAAGAGATTCTGGAAATACCTCAGGAATACCATAAATTGAAGAGGGTTTTTGCACCAGAAACGGCAGAGAAACTAGCCAGAAGAAGAAAGTTTGACCACCCCATTGACTTGATACCCGGCGCAGTACCTCCATGGGGCCTGATATATCCTATGTCTGCCCATCAGTTGGATTTCCTTAGCAAATACCTGCAGAAAATGCAGGATCAAGGGAAAATTGTGGAAAGCAAATCTCCGGCTGGGGCTCCAATCTTATTTGTCGCCAAACCTGATAGTTAAATGAGGCTATGTGTGGACTACCAGCAGTTGAATAAGCTAACTGCAGCTAACAAATATCCGCTACCCCTAATGAGCGAGCTTCGCGACCGCGTAGCAGGAGCTCCAATATTCAATAAGCTCGACTTAAAAGATTGCTATCACCTCCTAAGAATAAAGGAAGGAGATGAGCGGAAAACAGCTTTCCGGACCCGATATGGCCACTTTGAGTACAAAGTAAAGACATTTGGACGGGTAAACGTGCCAGCCACTTTCCAGGCTCTGATGAACAAAATTCTTCGTGAATTTGTAGATCATGGAGAAGTGGTCTACCAAGAAAACATCCTAATTT
Source organism: Tuber calosporum (assembly GCA_003316355.1). Taxonomy (NCBI): domain Eukaryota; kingdom Fungi; phylum Ascomycota; class Pezizomycetes; order Pezizales; family Tuberaceae; genus Tuber; species Tuber calosporum. The sequence continues at coordinate 3,195 of QFET01019691.1, read as the reverse complement.
ACTCCAAGACAGAGAACGAACACGTTGACTTGGTCAAAAAGGTACTCTCTCGCTTGGAGGAATATGATCTAGCGGTATCGACCACCAAGTCAATTTTTCATGTAGACACAGTGGAATTTTTGGGGTATATTGTGGCAATTGATGGAGTTACCATGAGTGAAAGAAAGGTCGAAAGCATAAAACATTGGAAGGGGCCAAGGTCGGTCAAGGAGGTGCAAATATTCATTGGCTTCGCCAATTTTTACCGACGTTTAATTAAGGATTTCTCTAAAATCTGCAAACCAATAACCGAAATATTGAAGGGCGACCCCAGAAAGTTCCGCTGGGGGCCAGAATAAGATGCGGCATTTGAAGAACTTAAGAAAAGATTCATCTCTGCCCCTATACACTGTCATTTCTACCCTGACAGAGAAACAATCGTGGAAACAGATACAGGCGATTTTGCGCTAGGATGTGTCCTCTCACAGTTTAAAGACAAAAAGCTACATCCAGTGGCTTTCCACTCACGGAAGCTGAGCCCAACAGAGCGAAATTATGAGATCCATGATAAGGAACTATTGGCGATTCTGGAAGCATTTAAGGAATGGAAACAGTACCTGGTCGGTACAGAAAAACCAGTTCCTGTGTACACTGATCACCAGAATCTACAGAAATTCCTTACAACTAAGGTATGGAACCAACGGCAGATATGATGGGCTCAGAAACTAGCGAACTATAATTTCAAGATTGTCTACCGAGGGGGAATACGAGGCGGAAAGCCAGATGCACTCAGCAGACGGCCGGAGTACCGTCCGGAGGAGGGAGCTGCGCTTAGCAAACAGGTAATACTCTCTGCCTTCTCACTTCCAAATTACACTGGTGCAGTTAAATCAGCCAGAACGGGAGGAAAGAAAAATTGGCACAGAGTCGACTGATTTCTTGTAAATAAAACTACTGTTTCCAAAAGCACGAATGCCTACAAAATGGTCCAGACTAGCAGCCGGACACGACCTGTACGCACTAGAGGACTTTATAATTCCGGCCAAAGGTCAAAGGGTGGTCGAAACTGGAATTTCCCTTGGATTACCAAAAGGAACATATGCAAGATTGGCACCACGCAGTGGAATAGCCGCCAAATTTGGGACCAGCATTGGCCGGGGAGTAATCGACGCTGATTACACCGGAGAAGTCAAGGTTATCATAACGAACCATGGAAACCAAGATTGCCAGGTTCGCAAAGGGGACAGAATGGCACAAATGATAATTGAGAACATACACATGGTGGAAGCGATAGAAGTGGACAGTCTAGCAGAAATTTCAACAGGCAAAGGCGGATTTGGAAGCACGAATGTATCACCCAGACGATCAGCTGCAACAAAGACCCAGGTAGTGGTTGCATACTTGAAAGTGGACCAGGCCGACAATGAGTTTCTTGATGAAACAGACCATCAAGCAAGACAAGGCAAAGGAATACTCCTAATGTCCAATGCTATAATGTCCAAGGTTGATATTAGGAAATATGACCAGGCATTATTAAAAACCATCAAAGAGGCAGGCCAGAACGATGAAGAGTCGCAGGAACGCAAGCGAGAATTGGAAACGTTATCTGATGAGGGCAAACTATTACCAAGTCACTGGGCAGTAACTGAAGGACTGATATACTATAAGAATCGCTTATATATTCCTGACAATGAACAGCTGCAGACAACTATAGCCAAAGGTTGCCACGACTCTAAGGTAGCTGGACACATTGGACAGGAGAAGATCCTGGAAATTTTTACCAGAGATTTTTATTGGAAATGACTGACAGTATGGATAAATGACTATATACGGTCATGCGATGAATGTCAACATAATAAATCCCCACGACATGCTCGGTTCACTCTGATGCAGCCTCTAGAAGTCCCGCCAGCAGCCTGGTCATCGATATCAACCGACTTCATCATACAACTACCAGAATCACAAGGAAGAACACACATTATGGTAGTCGTAGATCGGTTTACAAAGATGGCGCATTTCATAGGTCTGGAAATTAATGCAACTGACAAGAAAGTTGCAAACACATTCTTGTGGGAAGTCTGGAAGCTACATGGTCTTCCGGCAGAAATCATATCTAACATGGATGTAAAATTCACGGGGGAATTCTGGGAATCCCTATGCCAAAGCCTGGGAATAACACGAAAGATATCAACAGCGTACCACCCCCAAACTGACCCACAAACTGAAAGGACCAACCACGTACTTGAAGGATAGCTAAGAAACTTTGTCAATTATGATCAAATGGACTGGTACCAGTTGCTCCCTCTAGCCGAGCATGCCTACAATAATTCGGTAACAAATGCTCCTGGCATGTCACCCTTCTACGCAAACTATAGATTCCACCCACAAATGGAATCGATGAAGGAACAAGAAGCCCAAAACCCAGGTGCCCAGCTATATGCACCTTGGATGCAAACAATACACCAACAGGCCAGAGAAGCGTTGGAACAAACACAGGAAAATATTGGCAAATATTATAACCCCAAGGCTAAATATCAAGCAGACATCAAGGTCTGGGACCTGGTCATGTTAAATGCAAAGAACATACGGACCAAACGACCCTCAAAGAAGCTTAGCCCAAAGCTGTTTGGCCCGTTTAAGGAATTGGAAAAAAGAGGTAAACGTGCCTACAAAGTAGAAATATCACCAAGATGGAAGATCCATCGAGTTTCATGTATCATTGTTAGAACCCTATCGAACATCCAATCGACCAGCAAGGGAACAACCTCCCTGTGAGCCAGAAGAAGTCAATTGAGATTTTGAATGAGAATCGAAAGAATCGTGAAGAGTGAAATAATCTCTTATACCCGGCGCGTGTGAGCTCGGAACCGAAAGATGCGTGAGTTACGATACTTTGTGAAGTTGACTGGCATTCCGAATATGAAAATACTTGCGAACCACCAGACCACTTAGAGCATGCACAGGAATTGGTGGAGGCGTTTCAAAGGGAGAATCCGGATATGCCAAAGCGGGCGGATGTTGAATGACAAGGAAAAGGTTTTCCTAGTGTGGCCAAGCAAATGCGTTTGGTTTTTCACCCTACCAAGTCGGGTTCAAGAAGTGACGGACATATTTCGGAAACTGTTTAAAAGTTAGGGTTTTATGGTTAAAATTGTTTAGGCCCTGTTCGGTACGCCACTTTTATGCCATAAAAGTCGTTTTTATGCCATATTTTTC
>QFET01019686.1:0-23544 GCA_003316355.1 Tuber calosporum | reverse complement strand
TGCAACAAGTCTCACCGAGAACCATGGAGTCTCAGATCGAACCAAACACATCGATGTCGTGTACCATTCTGTTAGAGAGCTGCGTGAGAAAGGAGATATTCAAGTAGTTAGAGTTGAGTCGGAAAACAATGTATCAGATCTATGTACTAAGGGATTATCGCGGATTTCATTTGAGAAATTACTGATGAAGATAGAAATGGAAACGTAGGGGAAGTGTTGGAAAAAATACGTTATCACATTCTATGTAGTCATGTGTGTATGTGAGTCATGTAACACATAGACATATGACGAGTCACATGTATGGCTGGATTGCACGTGAGGAGGAGATGGGTATATATATTTCGGGTTTTCTCCTCCTGTATCCTTACAACTCAGTAGCGCAATAGTGGAATCACAGCTTTTTAGTCTACAAGATACTGCGTTCAAATCTCAGTGCCGCCTTATTAAATATAAGAGACAGCCTTTGATACTGCAATATTTTCAGGAAGACCCCATGAGCTGAATTAAATAGGCCTGAGGGGGAGTGAATATCAATTGCCATAAAGTCCAGCCAGTCGAAAAAAACTGGTAGTAGTGCAAAAACTTGCATGAAATGAAGGAGAGCATAAAAGGCCACCCTAGGTTTGGCACCGGTAGTAGTAGGCAGGGAAAAGGATTTATAAGAGGAAAATATTGGATGTCTCCCCTGGAAGACCAGAGGGTCTTGGAGGGTGACCAAGTGTGGAGTGGTGGGCATAGCCTTAAGGCTATTGAATAGGGATAGAAACACGTACCAGCTCCCAAGGCAGTTGTGCTGAATGAGGGGGAGGGTACTGCCTAGCGCCTGAGTCAGGGAGGGGGGGTCCAGTGTAGGACTCTATGGCGAGGAAAGCCCGATGGGCTATTAGGAAGTGGAGAACTGGAGAGCCAGGTGGGGACTGGTGCAACAGATTTGGGGCGAGGGTCAGCTAGAGCGCCAGTTGGTGGGACTGGCTGTCTGGGGGTTGTAAGATCCATGATGGCAGTGGTAGGGGAGGGAGTCCTGTGTGGGTCAGGTAGGGTGGGTGCATCCTGGTCCATGACAACATCAGGACCTCGTACACCGTCAGGCTCAGAGGGGGCGTCATAATCAGTGGGAGGGAGGGGGTGGGATGGGCATAAACGGTCTGTGGCAGGATGGGGTCCTGCACAACTAGAGCACATTAGGGGAGAGGCGGGACAACACCCAGCAACTGACTTAGTGTTCCCGCCCTTGGGGCATGTAGGATTAGGACAGCAGTGGGCCACTCATGTATGTGCTAGAGCACACAGGGGACTGGTGGGGGTGGAGGCTTTACACATAGGGGAGGGGTGGCCATAAAGCCTACACTTCCAGCATTGCATAAAATTCCCAGAGGAGAGGGCCTTTACGAGTTTGCGCGGACGGGAGAAGAGACGGATGGTGGAGCCAAGCCAGTTGACATTGTCATGGGCCACAGTGACTACAAAAGACGTAGTGGTCTTTGTTGCTGGAATATCAGGGTCGGTTTAAGGGAAGCGTGCTGAGAAGAAAACGGTATCAGTTGCATTGCGAACTGATTCAGAGAGAGCAGGGAAGAGGTCAGCCTGGTCCTCCGGGAGGTAGGCTATAGGTAAGCTGTGGATGGCCAATTGGACCTCGTTTGGGGCAGGGCGGAAGGGACGGTAGGGGTTGTTTCCTACTGGAAAAGCTTAGTTAAGACAGTTAGTTCTGGCTTCGTAGTAGGGTGAGTAAGCAGTGGAGGAAGTGTGTGGGTAGGTGACCAGGAGGGTGAAAGATCCTTTAGGATTGACATGTGCAGAGAAGGAAAAGGGAAAAGGGCAGTTGGCATGCCCCTGGACTGCAGCCATCAGGTCGGGGGCGGTGGCTGCCACACGGTCAGCATCTGCATGAGGTGCGGGTGAGGTGCGAGGGGCGAAGAATCTACTCTCGGCTGGGTGCAACGGTGCTGGACCTCCAGAGTGAGGGCTGCCATCATTAGACGCTGCAACTTGTGCCAGCGTGGCGGGCTTCTTCCCTTTGCCTTTAGTATCTGGTGCAGAGGATGGTCCTGCTGCAACAGAAGCATGAGACTTGTTGGCCGGACAGGACTGGGTGTGTGTGGGTCGGGTGTTGGAGGATAAGGGTGGTGAGCGGAACTTAGTTAGAGGAGGGTATTTGCCTACCCGTACTCTAGGACTTCCCAGTAGCGTGGGTGGCGGACGGCATATGCGGCAAGGTTGCCATACCACTATTTTTCAACTGTGTCATAGCAGGGGAGATCGGGGTCGGCGCCTTGATTTGCCTCTATGACAGGTTGGGGTTTAGGGTTGGGGAGAGACCTGTAAGGGTAGTCGATTCTAAGGGCAAGCGAATCGAACTATGCTTAAATGTTTCTTCGTAAACGGAGATTTGTCTAGGAAGGCTAGTAGGTAAAGATTTTTGACTAAAAATTTATGATATTGATAAGATCTCTTCTCCTTTGCTTGATGCTCTATCTAAGACCTGGGACTGCCCAGGGATTTATACTCTGCGACCTTGCCGTACGACTTTACAACTTCTAAGATGTTTCTACTATTGTTCACAAGTGCGAACCCTGTTTGACCCTGAGAACTTAGTCTCACACCTTTGGTCTTCGGTCACCTGGCCCATTTAGCGGAATGATAGCGTCCTATCTTCAAATGAGAGTCTACCGATCAGTAGACCTTTATCCATATATGAGGTGATCAATGCTCATGTCGCCATATATTGGCGACTTGAGTCTTCCGATAGGCTCATAGGATAATATAACTCATAACTCTTTATCCGAGCGACCGATTTCTTCCGTTCGACCTGCTATTGCAAGACAGAGTCCTCTTTTTAGAAGTTGGGCAATAATTGCTCTGTCAGGGCGTTGTTATCGTCTTACAGGAAGGTTTGCAGATGCAAACTCAATTGGTAGAAAATATCTCTTTCCACCAGAAACTCTGATGGAACAGGGAGTTGAACACGTGACCTGAAAACGGACCATGTGACCTCAAACCCTTGGACCATGACGGCTGCGACGTATATGGGGTTACAAGATGTGTTCCAATTTCACGTTTTTCTTAGTAAATTAGCAACTGCACAAGGTGCCAGTGTCAACTCCCAGGGCGAACGCCTGTGCCGCAGGGGGGTAATTGCCTGTAGAGGTTCAGATTCATGTAGTTCCTCCTGAAAAAGTCTTGTAATCCTCTTGGGAGTCGTTTGTGCCTAACACGAGCTCCCTCCTCGGTACGGTTTTCTCCAGAATCACTTTTCAAAGGTTACCATCTCTTTAGGTATCCCATCAAAATCACAATAATAAAAATTAAAAATAAAAGCCAAACTGAAACAATTTTGAAATTTTCCAGTCCCTTCTTGACCTCGACTTGGTAGGGTGAAAAACCTAACGCGTTTGCTTGGCCACGCTAGGAAAACATTTTCCTGGTCATTAAACCTCTGCCCGCTTTGGCATATCCGGATTCTCCCAAAGAAATGCCTGCGCCAATTCTAGTGCATGCTCTAAGTGGTCTGGTGGTTCCCAAGTATTTTCATCTTCGGAACAGCCAGTCCACTTCACAAAGTACCGTAACTCACGCAGCTGTCGGTTCCGACCTCCCACGCACCATGTATAAGAGATTATTTCACTCTTCACGAGTCTTTTGATTTCCCATTCAAAATGTGAATTGATTTCTTCTGGCTCACGGGGAGGTTGTTCCCTTCCTGGCCGATTGGATATTCAATAAGGTTCCAACTATGATACATGAAATATCGGATGGATCTGCCATCTTGGTAATATTTCTAGTTTGTAGGCACGTGTACCTCTTTTTTCCAATACCTTAAACGGGCCATACAGCTTTGGGCTAAGCTTCTTAGAGGTCATTTGGTGCGTATGTTTTTTACATTTAACATGACCTAGTCCCAGACCTTGATGTCTGGTTATTGCTTAGCATTGCGGTTGTAATATATGCTCATATTTTCCCGTGTTTGTTCCAACGCTTCTCTGGCCTGTTGGTGTATTGTTTGCATCCAGTTGGTGTATAGCTTGGCGCCTGGATTTTGGGCTTCACGTTCCTTCATCCATTCTGTTTGTGGATGGAACCCATAGTTTTCTTAGAAGGGTGACATGCCATGCGCATTTGTTACCGAATTGTTGTAGGCATACACGGCTAGTGGTAACAACTGGTACCAGTCTGATTGATCATAATTGACAAAGTGTCTGAGGGGTGATTCCAGTACTTGGTTGGTCCTCTCCATTTGTCCGTCAGTTTGTGGGTAGTAGGCAGTTGACATCTTTCGTTTTATGCCCCAGGTTTTGTATAGTAATTCCCAGAATTCTCTAGAAAACTTTGCATCCATGTCGGATATAATTTTCAGTGGAAGTCCATGTAGCATCCTGACTTCCCTCCAGAATACGTTTGCAACCTCCTTTGCAGTTGCATTACTTTCCAGACCTATGAAGTGGGCCATCTTTGTAAACTGATCCACAAGTACCATAATTTGTGTTCTTCCTAGTGATTCCGGTAGTTGTGTGATGAAGTCGGTCGATATGGATGACCAGGGTGTGAACGGGACTTCTAGAGGATACATCAGACCAAACCGCGTATGTCGTGGGGATTTATTATGTTGACTTTCGTCGCATGACCGTACGTAGTCATTTATCCACATTGTTTGTCTTCTCCAATAAAAGTCTCTGGTAACAATTTCCAGAGTCTTCTCCTGTCCAAAGTGACCAGCTACCTTTGAGTCCTGGCAACCTTTGGCTATAATTGTCAGCAGCTGTTCGTTGTCAGGAATGTACATTCTCTTTTTTTTTATATTTAATTCATATATTCTCTGTTAACTTACAGGAACCTCCATGCTACACTAGCTATGGTAAAACGGAAATGTTAATCTCAAACAAACAATCAAAAGAAATATCAAATCCTATCTCCCAATTGTAACGGTACGGTCACTGCTCCCACAATGTCGGCTCATCAAATAAGGAAAGAAAATAAGAAAATTCCTAACAAAGTTAGGAAATTCATAACAACGTAAAAGAATAAGGTGAGTAGAGGAGGACAGCCAAGCTGTCCTAGGGTGACGGTGACCTAGCGGCCGGCATGGAGGGGGGGAAGCCATTAGTAGACTCCAGGATATAGACCTGAAGGGCCTGTAGAAGGTCCACCGAGGCCCAGAAGGGGGAGCCAGGGCCAAGAGTGCCAATGCCAGGGAGGTGGCGCAGGCGGTTGGAGGCTTTGGGAGGACATTGAAGGATAGCGTAGACCATGGTCTCTTCCTCCTCCTCGCAGTAGGGGCAGAGGGCGAGGGGGTCAGGGTCGTCCCAGGATGTTTGGGCGGCCAGGTAGCTTTTAATAGAGTGTATTTGGTGAATTCTACCGGCAGCGAACTTGTCCAATCCCATTAAGGGGTGTGGGGACAGGCGCAGTGCGTAGCGGTAGTAAAGGAAAGGGGGAGTCTGGAGGGTCCAATATTTGAGAAGGAATGCCTTACAGGCATTTTTCAGGAAAGATTAACTCCTTGATGTATAGTCCGGTGGGAGTATGTCTGCTGTAAGGAGATGAGGAGAGGCCATGGGGAAGTTGCCAACAGTGGGGATGATGGAAGCAGGGAGTGACCCAGCGCATCGATGGGGAGGTGACGCCTGTGGAGGGAGGGGGATTTGTCTTGATCCCAAGGCAAAGGTATATAATTTTGCTTGAGCCCCTGAAGTGTGCGAAGGGGGTCAAGTCTGGTACGGTTAGGCTCAACCGACTCCCAAGAGGATTACATGCCTTTTCTGGAGGAACTGCATGAATCTGAACCTCTACAGACAATTACCCCATGGCAGCCACGGTGTTCGCCCTGGGAGTCGACAATGGCACGTTGTGCAGTTGCTAGTTCCTTAAGAAAAACAAGAAATTGAAACACATCTTGTAACCCCGTATAAGTTGAAGCCGTCCGTCCGAGCGGATGCTGTCCTCAGGGTATATATAAGGGCCTCTCTGACTAGCACTGGGAAGTGGAACGAAGCGATTCCGTTAAAAACCCGCAGAGTTACACCCAGTTGATTTAAGAGAGCCCGGGTAGTCCTTGATGAGTACCAATACGCGATTAGAGTAGGCTACTCCGATACACACTGAGAGTATGCTGATACCCCGGTAATAGCTATAAGCTGAATGAACCTATGAGAACAAGTTGATAAGGAGAGGCAGTGAAGACAAGAAGGTATTGGCCTGATCGTGAACACTAGTCATCCTGAAAGCCAACTGCAGAGCCGGATAAGATGGCAATAACCAGATTCGGCAAACAACCAAGCTGGCCACTAGGAGTTCTAAGAAGTTATTGGTATGTGCCAAACTGGACGACCATATCTTAAACAGCAGAAAGAAGGTTGACGACTCAGACTAAGTGGGTCAACACCCGCAGAGAAGTCGGGATCTCTGATCATAGCATTGGGTGTGTGGGGGAAGAGAAAGTTTCAGGGTCAAAGCGGGTTCGCTCCCAGATTAAGAGATGAAGGTAGGGAAGAAAATAACTGTTTATATGTAAACCCGTTCTAGTCCGCGAACACTCATACGCAGGATATAAATATCGAAATGCCTCGCGAGCTTTAGACATCATCAAGCAACGGAGAAGAGATCTTATCAATATCATAAGTTTTACACAAAAATCTTTACCTACGAGCCATCCTAGATATCCTCCGTTTACGAAGAATGATTTAAGCATAGTCCGATTCCCTTGCCTTTAGAATCCAGTACCCTTAACTGTATAATGATATTTCTCCTTGTTACAAAGGCTCTTTACAGGACTACTGGACACGTCGAAGTCATACCTAAGGAATCACATCAACTCATAGCAGATTCCACACTCATCGACGCGATTCTCCTAGAACCACGTCACTCAAAATACCTCTTATGATTCGAAGAATTCTACGAACACTTCTACGGTCCCACCTTCCTGTGGAAACCATTGCAAGACTACGATACTGAAGAAGAAGGAACCTCTAGTTCTTTCAACTTTACCTCCCCCTCCTTCACCCCATCTCTTTGGAGACTAGGAAAACATCTAGAGTCTCAATAAAAGGTGATGGCCCGACAATTGACAGTCGACACGGACAAAGCCAGGTCGGATATAGAATAAGTCTCTCTGGTTGGAAGCGACTATGCACATGGGCGCTCTTGGTCACCTTTGGCACTACACCACCTTTCATAGCCAATTGGTGTCAGAAAGTCAGCCCCTGGGACTCGATCAAGCACTCCCCATCGTCCCAATGTCGGAAATCCGGCTATGGAAAGATTAGCAGAAGGTATAGCCCAGGCAATGAGATGCTTCGTCCGTACCCTACAGGAATCAGTTGATATGCAACATCTGGCCTTCCGTGAACTATCTGGTCAAGCTCAGGATGAGGCCAACCAACTCCAGTGCCATGCTCAACTGATAACCCATGGGGAACAGATCATTGGCAAAGAGTTGAAACAGGTCAATTCGGGACTTGAAATGTTAGCAACTGAGGCCGCCACACTTCAAGATGCAAGCACGAAACGGTTGGAGGCAATGTTGGGGGCGCAGGAAGAAAGGGCGGAACACCATGAGGTGGGAAGTACCCAAATTCATGCTAACATTGGGGCAACCGGACAAGAGTTGCTGGATCGAGACCGTCAGCTAGAACAGGCTTTGGCTACGCAAAAGGCAGAACTCCTTCAAAGACAAGTGGCCTCACAAAAAGAACATGAGCGGACCAGAGAGGAGTTAGGAGAACTGCACCAGTGCCTTGAACAAGAGCGGTCAGAAAGGGAGGCCTATGTGATCAGGCAGAAAGCCGCATCCGAGCAACTAAACCGAATATGGACTAGTATGAAAGAAACTTTACTACAACAACAAGTTGCGAGTAACCCACCAGGTGTGAGGGATCAGTGGCACTACAGCTAGTGGAAAATCCGGGCTCGGAAAAACAGACCACGGCTGATGGCGGAGAAGAGTTTCGTATCATTCCCCGAAGAGACAAATGAAAGGCAGTGGATCGAGGTGATGGAAATAAAAACAGAGGAAAGGAATCACCCCTGCCTCCTCCATCAAATGCACAAAACCCAGGAGATGATCACCAGGGGTCATTAGACGGAGGTGGCCCCTCACGACGAGGTGGTGTGCCATTACTTAGACCCTTACCTGGCCAAAAGTTCGAATCCGAAGCAGACGCATGGGTGGACCAACTGGGGCAAGCATTATCCACGACTAACCGCCGCCAAGAGGATCCACCTTTCAAGTTTGAGAGCAAGACTACTCTGGATGTGAGATTATGGTTATTAAATTGTGAGGACTACTTTGGAAGAAACCCATGGCAAAGGGAAAATGATATGGAACGCATCAAGTATGCCTCAGTAAGAATGGATGGAACCTAGGTGGCACCTTTCTTGATAACATATTGCAAGAAAATGACTGGGAGCCAGGGATTCCCAAAACATCAGGGTTATGATTTCTAGATCACTTTCCGAGTCAAAATTATAGAACGATTCCCAGTACTGCATAAGGCACAAAAAGCCTCAGCTGAGATGGAGAAGGATCGGTATACAGGGGATATAGAGAAGTATCTCCTTACCATGAAAAATCACAACATCGAGGCAAAAGTATCTGGCATCGCTGGGAGAACTATAATTCAGCGGCAACTTCCAATTGAAGCCATGCGTACGGTATTACAGGAAAATAAAGACTTGGATAGGGAATGGATAAAAACAGTCTGCAGAGTTACTGAAGCGGAAGAATCGTTCTAGCAATAACAAGGGCTATTCAGGAAAAACAACCGCGGAAAAAGTGACTTCAAAAAAGGAAAACGGAAGGAGGAATCAAAATCTAGCCAGACCACTGCAGGAAATAAGAAACTAAAAACCTATACGGCAGCTGAAAAGGCAGCCATCTAATTGAAAAAACTAGCGGAAAAAGGGAAAAAAGCACGCTCAGAAGGATAGGTTGAGCATACCTATTTGGTTACAGCTCATAAAGGAATCCCTAAGGATAAAATTGAAGAACGAAAGAAAGCCAATCAATGCACCAGTTGCACGTTGGCTTACCATACTTGAAAGTTCTGCAGGAAACAGGCACAAGTATCGGTTATAGGACAATAAAGGTGAAATTTCAAACCTCAATATCGACGATCCCTGATTCCAAAGGGGCAACCAGAACCCACGACCAGGGTGAGCCAAGTCAACCAGCCCAGGATTTGGGAACTGGATGACATGGATGAAACCTACAAAGGGTTTACAGGCACCGGTAGCGACAGCTACTGGGTACTCGTTTATGGACCCCTTACCGAAACCTAAATCAACAAAGGGGCTCGACCTCTGCAAGGTCCTACTAGCAGGTATTCCGCGCTTCTCCGTGGAAAACTCAAAACCAAAGCGAGAGTCGCGAAAAGCAATCCAAACCTACGGGAGTATCGCAGACCTAAGAATGACTGGCGTGTAAATAGCGATTAACTTGGACTGCGGCTCTTGGTAGTCCGGGACTAACTCTAGGAACCTGAAATTCAAAGTGGAGAACGCGGAGCGCCACATTTGATGTACATCGGACCTCAGTACGGAAGACGGTCTACTAAACCCGCATCGTTATAAAGCCCAAAATCATTACAAGAGATCCAAGGAAGGGTGGACAGACCAGCGCTGACTAGGGACTTCTCAAGAATCACAAGGCGAAATCAGTCTAGCCTGGATCACGAAAAGCCTTCCAGGAATGAAATATATAACAGGTCGGCTGGACAAAGGAATAGTTGGAGAAACGGAACAGGATTCCAGACATCAAGAAAAATGAAGTGGAAGAGAATGAGGAACAACTGCTACCTAGTCCACACACTAAATGGAGCGGGTTAAATCCGTCCCGAACCTGGAGTCCGGCTTTCTGGATAGGATAGGCACGAAAGATACATGGGGTAATTGAGGCCATGCGTGAAGAATCCGCTGAATACCACCTAATGATACGAGTTCGGCTCCAGTTAGGCAGGGCAAATGGCAGGTGTATGGGAACCCTTTGGCAAGGAGTAAAGACCGCTGGTAGTGGGCTGCCAACTACACCAAAGACAGAGATTTTAGTTGTTCTAAGGAGACTTAAATAGCCGAAACCGTGCGGGCATGGTAAAAAACACCCTAAGTTACAACAACAACGAAACTGTCATACAAAAGACCTGCACATGCCCCTAGCGGCCCTAATGAAAGAAATAAAGCACTAGCACCTGCCCCGCCTTATTATTCATGCCCTGAAGGCAGGGCAACTATTAAAATAAATAGAGAACGGATCCCGATTCACGCTCTATTAGACTCATGGTCTAATATCTTCCTAATTAACCAAGAACTGGTTAATAAACATCGCCTACCATACCACACACGCACAAATAGCTTGGACACAAACACCTTTTAAGGAACCAGAGCAGCAAATGGGGGAAAACACTACACACATCCTATTCTATTAGAGATCGGGAGCAACGCACACGGATCTCACATTTCTTGCAAAATTGCCAATGCTGGCAAATATGACCTCATAATCCCATTTGGATAGTGGCATACAGAACATCCCATAAGGCACATCGAGTATGCGCAAAACTGGACATTTAAAGACGAGAAATGCCACAGTCATGTTAATAATGAAGGAATAAACTAGACATTTAAAAGGGACGAGACCGTAGCATACGACCCAGAAGTCAGATATGTTGGTAGAATCAAAATAGTACCCACTCCGAGTCAAAAAAGATCCTCCAAATAACTCAGGAATACCAGGAATTTAAGAGGGTTTTTGCACCAGAAACGGCAGAGAAACTAGGCGGAAAAAGAATGTTTGACCACGCCATGGACTTGATACCCGGCGCAGTACCGCCATGGGGCCCGATATAGGCTATGTCCACCCACCAGATGGATTTAGTTAGCAAATACCTGCAGAAAATGGATGATCATGGGAAAATTGTGGAATGCAAATCTACAGCTGGGGCTCCAATTTTATTTGTCCCTTAACCTGATGGTTCAATGAGGCTATGTATGGACTACTGACAGTTGAATAATATGACAGTGGCCAACAAATACCCGCTACCCATAAAGTGCGAGCTCCGCGACCATGGGGCTGGGGCCCAAATGTTCACTAAGCTAGACTTAAAAGATGGCTATCACCTCCTAAGGATAAAGGAAGGAGATGAGTGGAAAACTGCATTATGGACCCGATACATCAACTTTAAATATAAAGTAAGGCCATTCGGGCTGGTGGACGCGCCTGTCACATTCCACGCTATGAGGAACAAGATTCTACGAGAATTTTTAGATCATGGGGTAGTGGTATACCCAGACGATATCCTGATTTACTCCAAGAGAGAGGAAGAACACATGGACTTGGTCAGAAAGGTACTCTCTGGCTTGGAAGAATATGATCCAGCGCTATCAACCACCAAGTCAGTCTTTCACGTCAAAACAGTGGAGTTTTTGGGGTATATTGTGGCCATTGATGGAGTTACCATGAGTGAAAGAAAGGTCGAGAGCATAAAAAATTGGAAGGCACCACGGTCGGTCAAGGAGGTGCAAATATTTATTGGCTTTGCCAATTTTTATAGACGTTTAAAGATTTCAACAAATTCAGCACACCAATAACCGAAACGTTGAAAGGGAGACCCGAGAAAATTCCGCTGGGGGGCGGAACAAGATGGGGCATTTGAAGAAGTTAAGAGAAGATTCATCTCTGACCCTATACTCTGTCATTTCTACCCTGACAGAGAAACAAATGTGGTAACAGATGCTGGCGATTTTACTCCAGGATTCGTCCTCTCACAGTTTAAAGATAAAAAGCTACACACGGTGGCTTTCCACTCACGGAAGCTGAGCCCAGCTGAGCAAAATTATGAGATCCATGGTAAGGAACCATTGGCGAATCTGGAAGCATTCATAGAGTGGAAACAGTACCTGGTCGGAACAGAAAAACCAGTAACGGTCTGCACTGATTACCAAAAGCTGCAAATCTTCCTTATAACTAAGGTATTGAATCCACGGCAAATATGATGGACTCTGCAACTAGCGAACTACAATTTCAAGATTGTCTACCGACTGGGAAAGCGAGGCGGAAAGCCAGATGCACTAAGCCGACGGGTGGCGTACCGTCCAGAGGAGGGAGTTGCACATTGTGAACAGACAATACTCAAGCCTTCTCTCTTCCAAATCACACTAGTGAAGGTGAATCAGGCAGAAAGGGAGGATATAATATTTGGCACTGAGTCTACAGATTCCTTGCGAATAAAATTGCCAACTCTAAAAGCACGAATGCCTATAAAAGGTTCCCAACTAGCAGCCGGACATGGCCTGTATGCACTAGTAGACTTTATAATTCCAGCCAAAGGACAAAGGTTGTTGGAAACTGAAATTTTCGTCGAATTAGTAAAAGGAGGATACGCACGGTTGGAACCACCCTGTGGAATGGCCGCCAAATTTGGGATCAGCATTGGCGGAGGAGTAATCGACACTGATTACAGCGGAGAAGTCAAGATTATCATAATGAACCATGGAAACCAAGATTGCCAGGTTGGCAAATGGGACCAAATGGCACTAATGATCATGGATAACAAACACATGGCTCAAGCAATATTAGTTGACGGACAAGCAGAAACTACAAGGGGCAAAGCCGGATTTGGAAGTACGGATATATCACCTAGACGATCAGCTGTAACAAAGACCCAGGTAGTGGTCGCATACTTGCAAGCGGACCAGGCTGAAAATGAGTTTCTCGATGAAACAGACCATCAAGCAAGCCAAGACAAAGGGATACTCCTAATGTCTAATGCTATAATGTCCATGGTTGATATTAGGAAATATGATCAGACATTATTAAAAACTATCAAAGAGGCATGCCATAACGAACAAGACTGGCAGGAACTCAAGCAAGAATTGGAAACGTTAACCAATGAGGGCAAACCATTACCAAGTCCCTAGGCAGCAACTGAAGGACTGATATGCTATAAGAATCACTTATACATTCCAGACAACGAATAGCTGCAGACAACTATAGCCAAAGGTTGCCATAACTCTAAGGTAGCTGGACACTTTGGACAGGAGAAGACTCTGGAAATTCTTACCAGAGACATTTATTGGAGAGGGCTGTCAGTGTGGATAAATGACTACATACAGTCATGCGATGAATGCCAACATAATAAATCCCCAAGACATCCGCAGTTCGGTCTGCTGCAACCTCTAGAAATCTGTTCACAGCCTGGTCATCCATATCGACCGACTTCATCACACAACTACCAGAATCACAAGGAAGAACACCAATTATGGTAGTCGTGGATTGGTTTACAAAGATGGCTCACTTCATAGGTCTGCAAAGTAATGCAACTGCAGAAGAGGTTGGAAACGTATTCTTGAGAGAAGTCTGGAAACTACATGGACTTCCAGCGGAAATTATATCCGACATGGATGCAAATTTTTCGCGAGAATTCTGGGAATCTCTATGCAAAACTTTAGGGATAAAATGAAAGATGTCAACTGCGTACTACCTGCAAACTGATGGACAAAGGGAAAGGACCAACCAAGTGCTGGAAGGATACCTCAGAAACTTTATTAATTATGATCAAACGGACTGGTACCAGTTGTTACCACTAGCTGAGCATGCCTACAACAATTCGGTAACGAATGTGCATGGCATGTCACTCTTCTACGCGAACTATGGGTTCCATCCACAAACAGAATGGATGAAGGTACGTGAAGCCCAAAATCCAAATGCCCAGCTATACGCACACTGGATGCTAAGAATACAGCAATACGCCAGAGAAGCGTTGGAACAAATGCGGGAAAATATAAGCCTATATTACAACGGCAAGGCTAAGCAACAAGCAGCAATCAAGGTCGGGGACTTAGTCATGTTAAATGCAAAAAACATACGCACCAAACGACCCACGAAAAAGGTTATCCCAAAACTGTATACCCCGTTTAAGGTATTGGACAAAACAGGAGAACATGCCTACAAACTTGAAATATCACCAAGATGGAAGATCCATTCGATATTTCATGTATCATTGTTGGTACCCTATCGAACATCCAATCGACCAGCAAGGGAACTACCTCCCCGCGAGCCACAAGAAATCAATTGAGATTTTTAATGGGAAATCGAAAGAATCGTGAAGAGAGAAATAATCTCTATACCCGGCCCGTGCGAGGTCGGAACTGACAGATGCGTGAGTTACAGTATTTTGTGAAGTAGACTGGCTGTTCCGAAGATGAAAATACGTGGGACCCACCAGACCACTTTGAGCATGCACAGGAATTGGTGGAGGTATTTCATAGGGAGAATCCAGATATCCTAAAGCAGGTAGATGTTGAATGACAAGGAAAAGGTTTTCCTAGTGTGGCCAAGCAAACGCGTTAGGTTTTTCACCCTACCAAGTCGAGTTCAAGAAGTGGCTGGTAAATTTCAGAATTGTTTGAGTGGGGGTTTTATTTTTAAATTTTATTTTGTGTCTTTGTTATTTTTGATGTGGTACCCAAAGAGAGGGTAACCTTAGAAGAGCGATTCGGGACAACCGCTTAGAGGAGGGAGCTCGTGTTAGGCACACTCAACTCCAGAGAGGATTACATGAGACTCAGGAAGAGGAGAATGTGTCCTAACCTCTACAAACAATCATACCCCTCCTGCCCTGGCGTTCGCCCTGGGAGTCGTCAGAGGTACCTAGAGTAGTTGCTCGTTTACTTAGAAAAACAAGAAATTGGAACACATCTTGTAACCCAGTATACATCGTCACCGTCTGTCCGACCAGATGCTGTCCGCAAGGTATATAACAGGGCATCTCTGGCTACATATGGGAAGTAGAACAAAACTATCCATCAATAACTTGCAGGGTTACACCCCAGTTAAGTTACGAGAGCCCGGGTAGACCTAGGTTTGTATGAACGCACAATTGAAGTGGGATACTGCGACACACACCAAGAGTACACAGACCCCCCGATGATGCCCTCAAGATCAATGAACCTGTCAGAACAAGTTAATAATGAGAGGAAGTGAAGACGAGAAGGTATTGGCCTGATTGAAAATACTGGTCATCATGAAAGCCGGCTGCAAAGCCGGATCAAACGGCACCAAGCAGCTTCGGCCAACAACCAAGCTGGCCGCTTGGAGTTCTAAGAGGTTATTGTACTTTCCAAACTGGGCGGCCATATCTTAACAGTCGAAAGAAGGTTGACAACTCAAACTAAGTGAGTCCACACCCTCAAAGAAGTCAGGAGCTCCGATCATACCGTCAGCTGTCCGGGGGAAGAGAAAGTTTCATAGTCAAAGCAGCTTCGCTCACAGAAAAAGAGACCAGGGTTGGGGAGAAAATACCAGTTTATATGTAAAACGAGTTGTATTCCACGAACACTCAGACACGGGATATAAATATCGAAGTTTCTCCCTAGCTTTAGCCATCAACAAGCAATGGAGAAGAGATTTTATCAATATCATACGTTTTACTTGTAAAATCTTCTCTAGTCAATCAAACGTGCCTTCCTAGACAAGTCTCCATCTACGGAATTAAGATTTGGGCCTATTTCGATTCGTGTATCCTTAGAATCAGCTACCTCTAACTGAGAGCTTGTCTCCTTCTGGTGTTAAAACTACAAATCTAGCAGCAGTTCCAAAGACTCCTATCTAGGTATAGGGGCTCCATAAGTCCCTGCTACCTCCTTCAAATTTTCTGTCCTTGCTTCCCTAAATACATTTGAACTTTCCCCATCATGACCTGCAAGAAAATCTGCGCTTTAGGCTCCCACATCAAAAGCCAAATCTAGAAGGTGTTTCAGAATCTTCTCAACCTTCTGTTGTGCCTCCAATACCCGATGTGTGAGACGGTTTTCCTCCTCTAGCCGAGTCGCACTTGTCCCTCAGCAATTTAGTACTCTTGTCGCCTCTTATAGCATTTCGGTTTCCCTTCTCTTCTCTATACATTCTGCTAACCTCTTGCTTCTTACTGTAAACAAATTTGCTGTATTAGGATATATCCTCTCTGCAGTTTTACGTTCCTCTGTCGATTGATACTCAAAAAAGCGTGCAGTGTCATTTCGATCAATCCAAGCCTTTCCTGAGGTCGGTATTCTTGTTCGATTAGCCTCTCATTTTTGCTGATTATCTGCTAACT
Source organism: Tuber calosporum (assembly GCA_003316355.1). NCBI lineage: Eukaryota > Fungi > Ascomycota > Pezizomycetes > Pezizales > Tuberaceae > Tuber > Tuber calosporum. The sequence continues at coordinate 7,465 of QFET01019686.1, read as the reverse complement.
GTTGTTTCAAGTTGCGAATTTTCCTTTCCTTGTCCTCAATTTCAGTAAGCCCTTGATTTGCGATAACTTCTAGGTTGCTAATCATCTTTTTCACTCCCCAATCATCTGTATCATTTGTTGATAGGGTCGTGAGGGCAATTGTTTCTTGTTTCTCAATGTCAACTCAATTCTGTGGCATGTGCAGGCTATCGATTTGTCCGTCAGAGAAGGCACTTAAGGCCTGGGGTAACAGTGGGGTATGACTAGTATTTCTCTTATTGGGAACTCCTGTAGTTGGATGGATTATCGGTGATTTGGGAGGTAAGGCTTGAATTTTTTATTGTAAAATATTCCTGTTGTTAGGAACAAGGCCTGTATTGCGAAATCTACCTTGAATGTTGCTGGATGTGAAGGCAGCTCTGTGGACTATCATCAGAATTTCATAAAAATTCTCTTTTGACCCTCCATATTCCGGTCTTTTGAAACAGCTTGTGAGTTCCTTTTGGTACTGATGTTTATAGGGACTAAAAATGTCAACATCCAGTGGTTGTAATAGATGAATTGTATGTGGAGGCAGGCAATAAGGAATAATCTTTCGTATAATGCAGAATTCAAGAAATCCTATATTGGCATGGCTGCTGTGTCCATCAAAAATTAAGAGCCGGTACTCCTCCATTCCTTTCTGTGCTGTAATACTCTCTTTCCCAAAGTTCCCACCGAAATACTCCATTGCCATTTTTTCATCACTCCAGCCATTATGTATACGACCAAAAAGAATATCTTCTGATATCCCTTTTACCTTCCTGAACCACTCTGCTATAAACTATTCTGCTTTGAGTATGATAGTAGGTTTCAGTGTCGTTCTATCTGCACATACACCCTCAATAACTGTAACCAGTTCATGTCTACCATTTATATTCTCTTTAGTACTACTATATATATTTCAATAAAAGTAATATAGGATAATAAAAAGCTACTCTGTGCACGATAGTTCAATTCCCCATTCTCACGGGTATTTCTAACAACCTCTAGTACTCTTTCTGACTGGCCTAATCTTAACCAAAATCCAACTTCATCAAGATTATAGGTCTTTTGAGGTAGGGTTTTATGTTCTCGTAGTATGGATTCTAGCTATATAAATCTAATTAATATATATTTTAAAATAAAATAAAAAACAAAGTAAAAATGAAAAATGAGAAAAACAAGTCAAGAAATAAATAAATAAATAAATAAACAAAAAAGATTAGAAGTATACCTCATTAAAAAAATGGTTCTTTAATTGCCGCTAATTTCCAAGAATATTGCGAATAAAATCCAAATGCTTACTGAAGTGCTACTTCACATCAGGATATGTTTTTTTAAAACCCTCCTCTCATCGCTTTCCAAGTGTCTCATTTGGATTTCTCCTTCGTACAATGGACGTAGCAATTTCACGCAATTGCCATAGAGAGGGAGGAAATCCTAAATGGCAGCGGAACTAAGACTGATCGATTACTGCTCTCTCTTCTTCAGGCAACTGCTTTTGCCTTCTTTGGTCCTCCTCCTCACGATTCTTTCTTCCATTTCGGCGATGGATAACTGTACTAGGAGCAGCTCCCACCATCGTAGTGGGAAGGGTTAGGCTTGCGGCATTTGCAGTAGCGGCTATCTTGTTGGCCATTTGCTCTCGAATACGCAGACGAATTGTTGTGTCTTTCGCTCTCATTATCAAAGTATAGAGTATGAAATAGTTTAACTGATGGATCTGCTTTTATCACCTGTATTGCCAAGTTATGATGATATTCATATTACTAACTATTTTAGCTGGACAAACTATTTTGACCTCACTAACTGTTCTCGAATGCCAAGTATACAGGCCTCAAGGAGGGTCCCGCCTCGCTGAGGGGTCTGGTGGTTTACCCATTCCTTCTTCCCAATGCCAATCCGAAACCCAGTTTGGTCAAATATATAAGTATCTGCAACCAGGATTCCTGTCTTCCCGTATTGCTTATTTCCGGTGAAAACAAATCTTCAATAACAGCACCATTGTCAGCTCTCTAGCAATCAATATCCAAATTCTTTTGTGTCCGCATATTGAATTCCGAATGTCTGGCCAGAAATCGCAGTCTCAATTTATCGCTGCAATTGGGAATAGAGGCTACTGGGTCTGGGGTTACTGGTTCGAGGCTCCCTGAGCTCGCAGTTACGGTAGCTGTATATAAATGTGTAAGGCTTGAGTTCGCATATTTGCCAATAAGGTGATATTGAGGTAGAATTCCAATGCTGTCTAGTTAATTCAAGTAGTTACATAGACCAAACTCCCCATCTGGGGAGTATTTTCGATTTGGTGGCACTAGTTCCTGTCCAGATTTACAGACACCATTCGACTATCTATGAAGGTGCTCTTTTACAACCTCGAACTCACATGCAATGCCAGCCATGTCTGCATTTTGCTTGCTATTGATCCTTTCGATTGCTTGTTGTATCTGTGCCTCAATATCGGCGCAATTTTCAATTGGCATTGTATGATGGTTGTGGTGTTATCAATATACGGTATCTCAAAATCCGGAACTGTTATGAGGGGGAAAGAGTCACGTTGAGCTCTCTATCATGTTACACTGTCCGGCCCTCAGTTGGAGTTCCGTCAACCTTTGCAAGTCGCCTAGCATCTTCCAAAGTGACGGGAACCTTTGCACGATTAGAGTGCCCACAATTTTGAATCAGCGAACAAATGTGGGTTATGGTGCTAGCACAACCTTGGCACGAGTAGCATTCACCCCTTACGTCCTGTAACAAATGGGGCTTGCAAAACCCTCTCCCATGGTTCTTTATTCATCAGTCTTGCACGGAACTATATAAAATATTGACTGATAGATACGAAATCAATGCATGCTCCCTCAGGCGCTCTTTTTAGAAAGTTGAAATTTGCACTTTTTTCAACACCTCAGGAAAGTTTTAGAAAAATGCCCACAAAAAAGTTGTGATATCTAATTCGTCACTTTACATGAACCCCCAGACGACCACAGTGCATTGCCGAGTCACACCATAGCATCTCGTGATGTGGAAATGGACATTGAGTCAGAGGAGGGCTCCAGCACGCAGTCATCACCGAGCCCAGAGGGCAAGGAAGGCCAAGGCCCTGACCATGCCTACAAGGAACTGATGGAAGTAGTGATGAATTATCTCAAGGTTGATGGACCCATAAAGAACAACCAGATCACGAGGAATGTTAGGTCCTTCGACACTGATATATTATCGGATTCAGTATATACGATTATGATGGTAGTTATGGCGCTTGCACTTCAGGTACAGACCCTCACGGCCATGACATGAACCTTATTAGAATAGTTCATAACTTGTCATGGGGCCCAGTTGTGGCTCCAAAGAACAGAACGAGAAGGATTCTTCAAAGATAAGAACAGTCGAAAGCCAGAAGTTAAGCCATGGTAGTGGCTGGGACGCCACTACAATCAGAACCACAGACACCAGCTAAAACAAGAGGATAGCGGAAGCAGTCCTGATGCCACCTAACCCCACATCACCAAAGCATAAAATCCAGGAGAAGCCAGAACAGAAACCAAGCTCGAAGAAGGATGGAAGCAAAGTTTCCTTGAAGAAGCCGTCGACTAGCCTGACCAAGAGGAAGATCTTTGTGACAAGAAAGGTGGCACAGCCGCTACTCAACCCGGCCCTGTGATGAAGCAAAGATTTCTGTTGCTATCGCCACAGTCCTGTCAATATGCCAAAGTAAGGCACTAACGAAACTACTATTGTTCTCAAATAGGATGAACAGCACAGTCACCTTGACTGCCCTAGCTGGGACAGACTCGTGACAGTATACCCAGTACTTAGACAAGCTAACGGTCGCACTGTAGGAGAAGATTGACGATGAGGGTCCTGAGTTCCTGGCTTTTATGATGGCACTCACAGACATCGACCTCGCCGTGCACTGTGTGTCACTCCCAGCAATCCTAAGAGACGACGAGGATTAGAAGAAGACCGTCAAGTAGGCCTTCACGGCGATCAATAAGATAGAAATAGTTGCGGCAAAGTTCCTTAAACTAGACCGGGCTGCATCAGATGAAAAGAGGGCCTCTACGATTATAATCCGGGTTCCGGAAAATGAAGTAGCCAAAATAACACCATCAGTCCTCTTCATGGGCAAGTATAACTACTCTAACATTATGTGGCAGTCATGGGCAACTATGCAATGCCACTGCTGTTGGAACTATAGCCACCCCCAGGCAGGCTACAAGAAGAATCTGCCCGTGTGCCCAATATGCTCACAACAGTACACCAAAATAAACCACAGATGCCACGAACCAGCCTCCTGAGGGTCACAAAAGGCAATCTCTGCCTGTTTCATACTGACACACACTAAAAGTGCGGCCTGCTAGGGCCAACATTGGGCCTGAGATCCGGTTTGCCCCGAGAGGATACTGGTCAAAGAGACTGCCCTAGAGAAATATGACTCAAGAATAGCTTCTCGGGCTGCATCACTTGACCAGGAAGGTGTTACGCTTCCTAGAAATTAGGCTGTTAGGCCAGTATGTCACGAACAGGGTATTCAAATGATAAGCACAAATGGAGAATCAATGTTGTACAACACAATTGCCATGGGAGCAATAATGTGTTTCTTTCATTATTTCATATTGTCAGAGAGTTTAATGATTCCTTTGTATGTGTACAAGATCCAATACTGTATAATGGGCAACCTCTTAGGGCCCACGGTTACGAGTGTGTTTTTTTACCCTCACCCAAGGTACATGTGTGTACATATGTAGCACTGAGGACTCTGATTAGTGTTTCCTTTGAGGTAGTTTCAAATGATTTTGATATTTTATACTTTAGAATTTTTGGAAAAGAGGAACCTTTGTTAGGCGACCGTCATTCCTTTGGCTTGATAAATACTTATAACAGGAAGGATGGGGGACATATGTTACCATGAGAGCAACTGTTTCTCGAAACGAATGAACCGCCACGTGTTGTCAGAGATTTGAATATACACACGACCTTTACTGACCTGTTACGGTTTAGGAATTCCTGGGAACGAAGAGGGGCAAGCACAAATTGCTGCTAGCAGTGCTGTGAGGTGTCATGATTATGAACACATTACGGGTCTACACGAGATTCGCGGATCACGCAGGCTTACATCAACCCTCAGGAATCGATTACAAGCTAGACAACTTAGCGTTAATGGCTCAGGTATCGAGATTGAGGGACCTATACTAACAGACAGGATCGGATCACATAGTCATCCTCCCAGATCTGGACTCGAAGCACTTACACCTGCCGAAACCTTCTCCAGACTGGGACAAGATCAAATGCGGAGATGACAAATGGGTTTCCACTCCATGGATAGAATCCTCCCTGAAGGAATATGTCGATCAAGATTACAAACGTTTGCGTGACCCAGCCACAGCCATCAAGACTTTCGAGATGAACATATCAATGTTGACATGGATGGGAAAAGTCTGTTCCCCATTGAAGAGACCAACGAGGTGGTCAAAGGCATGGTGGACGCCATACATGACCAAGATGAGAAGGGTTTATACCTCCTCTGCCCGTCCTGTTAGAGGTGACAGAAGCAGTGATAAAGAGAGGATGGAGACAAGGACAGCATACCTGGCTGCAATTATGAAAGCGAAGTGGAAATACTGAGAGGAGTTCCTAGCCTTAGTATTGAAACATGATATGTGGACGGCACATCAGTTCACCAAGAAAGAGTTCCCGAACACAGTACCTGGTAAAGATAGTAATACACCAGAAAACACTGCAGCAATTATCATGAGCCACTTTTTCTCAGAAATAAGGACCCGATATTGTCAACACCCCCCTACGGTAGGTAACTTCGCTCGTCAGATACGGTGACACTGGTTGAGGAAGGGGAAGCCTTGGAGAAGTGTAGCACAAGTCAGCCCCCAGGCCAGATCAGGTCCTATACAGGATTTGGAAAAACATACACCAGCTTAACGAGAAAGTAGTGCCATTGCTAGTGGACGACCTCCTGTGATGGGAGATTCACCCCCTATGCCTAAAACGGTCAATAGGCATAATTCTGCCCAAGCTGGGAAAGAGCGACTACAGGGAATATTCGAGTGTCAGGGTTATTGCCCTGATGCAGACTTTCTCAAAGATTACCGAATGAATAGTCAATCGACCCCTTATGACGATTACTTCAAAAACGGACATGTATTGCATCAATCAAACTGCAAGCTTGCCACAAAGCTCCACAGTAGATGCAGTCTTATTACTAAAACACTGGGTCAAGGAGAGTCAATTCGCTGGGAAGAAGGTCTCAATGGTCTTCTTGGATGTGAAAGGAGGTTTTGACAACGATAACTTTAAGAAGCTTATAGGGATCTTCAAATGAAACTAGGAGGTCCCGTCATACATAACCAATTGAATATGTAATTTCGTTGCAGACCGAAAAGTCACACTAGCCTATCCGGTCAGCTCTCAAACAGAATATAAACTCGATTATGGGACCCAGCAAGCCTCCCCCCAATCACTGCTTCTCTTAGTGATATATGTTCATAGACTACATATGGCAGATAACCCAGAACAGAGCTTTTCTACTTCATATGTGGACGGCTTCCAGATTCCGGTTGCGTCTGGTTCATAGTACTGGAATTCACCTTTGCTGGACAAGGAGGTGGAAAGGATCAACAGTAGAGCAGAGGATCTGGACCTTTCCATCAGCATCGTCAAGAAAGAGCTGGTGCACTGGAGAACGCCGAGAGAGAGACAGGAGGTCTCCGAGTGTCCGATAGGTTTTGACTCTCACGTTATTCCTCCAGCCGGGAGAGTGGTCACGTCGGTATGTTTTTGGTTAGGCAATAACGAAGAAATAACGATACACTTTACGAAAAGGCTGGCGATTGCACTGTCCGCCTTCTTTGGAATCTAGAAATTGTCGATGACAGGTAAAGGACTCTCAGTTTACAGGGCAGGTAGATTGGCCAATGGCATCCTATTGCCAACCATCCTTTATAGGACTGAGATCCTCAACCTAAGCATTAACATGATGAAAAAGGTGTATGTGTTATAGAAGTGAGTCCTTAGATGGATAATTAACGCCTTCTTCTCTACCAATCTTACAGCTCTGTCTGCCCTGGCGTGTTTATCTCCAGTCCGACTATACCTACTACAAGCGTCCCTGATGGCAGTAGTCCGCATAACGTCTACCATTCCAGGTAATAACATCGTGACCGCAATATTTTCCTGTAGGTTTCCCACTCCCAGTTAGCTTCTGATACCGCACAAATAGGACGAAAGATTTCAACAGAAGTGGTAGTTTATGCGCAAAGGTTTGGGACTCAACTTCTACCACCTCAGTCCAAGGCTGCCTCCCAATTGATGAAATAGGGGCAACAGCTGCTGTGGTATACCAGTCCACACCCTATCAGGTGAAGCCAAATCGACTCACGATGGTACCAGAGTACGCCGCTGATAAGGGTAGCCGATTCTAAGGTCAAGCGAATCAGGCTAGGCTTAAGAAATCAAA